>JARCZZ010004447.1:0-26148 GCA_030323915.1 Brotogeris chrysoptera | reverse complement strand
CTACGAAGGAGAAAAATGCTCCTGCTGAACCCATGACAGTCCCTCAGGGATGGGTGTTGGCACTGGTCTTGTTCAACGTCTTTGTTGGTGACATAGACAGTGGGATTGAGTGCGCCCTCAGCAACTTTGCCACTGACACCAAGCTGTGTGGTTTGGTTGATACACTGAAGGGAAGGAATGCCATTCAGAGGGACCTTGACACGCTTGTGAGGTGGTCTGATGTCAACCTGATGAAGTTTAACTATGCAAGTGCAAGGTCCTACACCTGGGTGGGGCAATCCCAGGAACAGCTCCAGGTTGGGCAGAGAAGAGGTTCAGAGCAACCCTGCAGAGAAGGACTTGGGGGTGTTGGTTGATGAGAATATGAACATGAGGTGGCAGTGTGAGCTTGCATCCCAGAAAGCCAACCGTATCCGGGGCTGCATCCAAAGGAGCGTGACCAGCAGGTTGAGGGAGGTGATCCTACCCCTCTGTTCTTGTGAGACCTCACTTGGAGTATTGTGGGTAGTTCTGGTGTCCTCAACATCAAAAGGACATGGAGTTGTTGGAACAAGTCCAAAGGAGGGCCACGAGGATGCTCAGGGGACTGGAGCACCTCACGTATGAAGATAGGCTGAGAAAGTCGGGGTTGTTGAGCCTGGAGAAGAGAAGGCTGCGTGGAGACCTTATAGCAGCCTTCCAGTATCTGAAGAAGGGCTATAGGGTTGCTGCGGAGGGATTCTTCAGGAGGGACTGTAATGATAGGACAAGGGGTCGTGGGTTCAGAGTTAAAGAGGGGAAGTTGAGATTGGATATGAGGAAGAAATTCTTTGCTGTAAGGGTGGTGAGGCAGTGAATGGGTTGCCAGGGAATTTGCTAATGTTGCATCGCTGGTGGTGCTCAATGCGTGTTGGACAGAGCCTTGAATGGCATGGTTTAGTGTGAGGTGTCCCTGCCCATGGCAGGGGGGTTGGAACTAGATGATTTTAACGTCCTTTCTATTCTATCATCTTAGGTCCTAACTATTCTATGATTCCATGATTCGATGAATCAAGTTTTCAGGTCTCAAATGGTGGGGAATTTCATGTAAACTAAATAATACTGGCCAGGTTTCTCTAGTATTCTCACGCCCTGCCTGAGTTGTCTGTTCTCAAGTCTCAAGCTTTAATAGCATGCTAAAATTTGGACATGTGACTGCTATTAGAGTACTTGCTGCTTCTTAACTAAGTTTTTTGTGTGCCACTTTTCACTATTTTGTCAATCATTTCATCCTGTTTTTTTTTTCTTTTTCTTGCTACTTAATCTGTCTAACAAAAACTAACATGAAGTGCCCATTTTTCTTTCCACAGAAGACTAAATGAAATTGCTAGACTTTTAGTTTCAGGAAATTGGATGAAAAGGTAATGCATAGTCATTTTCCAGATGTTTGCTTTCTTCTCTCTACAGGGGTTTGATATGACCTAATGGCATGACTTATCTTGGACTTTCTGGTGTTCTGTAGTTAGGTAAACTAAATCTATTTAATTTCTGTAACCCAAGAATTAAGTGTGAAAGTAAATTCCCATTAACTTTGCATGATAATTTCAAGCAATCAGCTCTTTTCCTATAAGTGTTTGGTTATTCCTTAAGGTACCTAAATTTGTGTGCTTTAATGATTAAAAAAATGTAGCCATTTTTAACCAATGTACTGCTTTTCCAATATTCAAATGATAGTTGCTACCTAGGTGATCTATTTCACACTCTAATATCTCTATGCAAACAGCCCAATAGCTCTATACAACTCTTTCAGTGGTAAATACATGAAAAACATTTTTGAACCATTCCAGTTCTTGCCTCAAGGCTTTAATGAGCAATTTTAGTCATTCATTCCAATAATTGTAGCTTGTTACTGATTTTTTTCTGTGTTTGTTTCTGGATGTCTCTTCGCTGCCATCCTTACCCTACCAGTTGTTTATTTCAACTTTGTGACTGTCTTTTATAACACTTGTTTCTATTATTGGATTTCAATGACTACACTTTCCAATAGAGAAATATATGAAATACAAGCAGGAATCTGCTTCAAGGACAAGTGGTTATCTCCCTTGATTCTGTACCTGGACAAACAGCCAGTGCTTCTTGGTACCAGGTCCTTTGAATACTTTCTACAGTAACTAGATCTCATAAATTAGACTAAAATAAGTTGGCATATAACTAAATCAAGCATAGTTCATTTTATTATGCTGTCTGACAAACACCCCTACATAAAAATGTATTTATACATGTTTCTGAAAAATGCCAGGTTTCTTGCATGAAATCTTGTGTGCGACATTAACAGGTTTCAGCAGATTTCTGATATGTGGATTTTAAGTCTTAAAACCAAGAAGGCATGAATAAACTGTGCAGTCAACACAATAACAATGTTAAGAACAGATCTGAAAATTCATTTCCTTGATTGTAATGTCACATTGTATAGGTATGCTATGCATATATATGTATGTATATATAAAAAAATTAAAAAATAAATAAAACCCAACAACAAAACAAACAAACTCATTATCATCCTGTGGAACTGAAGTACATTTAACAATGTGTTAGAAAAACTTGAATCACTTAAGACTGTTTTGTTGGAAACTTTCCATCTCTCAGAAGTATTTTTTCACAGTTTCCTATGTACACTGTGCACACAAAAAAACCCAAACCATCTAGTATTCTACAGTAGAACAAATCAAGCATATGGCTGTGGCACAAGCAGAGAGAAAACAGTCTGCGCAGTGCTTGTCTGACAAAAGAAGGTAAAAAATTTCAATGACGCAGGTGGCAGTCTTTCAAACATATCCTGTCACAGTTACAGGACCCTCATGAGGAGATATGAAGGCAAATATAGCAGGAGTAATGATGCAAGACTTTATCTTGTTGACATGGAGAAGCATACATCTCTATTTGAGTAGTTCAGCTAATTGAAACTGTTTCTGTGAGTCCAGATTTTTGCTGAAGCATTTATGTGATGAAAACTTAAGCTTACACACTGAAGTAGCAATTTGTCTCATGCAAAGCTGAACTCAAAGCTTTAGCAGTAGCATTAGTCAAACTTCCAATGAAATTAAGAGTTAAACACTTTCTATATTTTCTGGGCTTCAAAGCTGATTCACTTCAGCAGATACAGCAAGGTGGAGACAAATGAGCTCCTATTACAGGTAGTGAAGTTAGCAAAATTATTTAGGAAGGAGATGTACCTTGCTTTCTACAATAAATTTGTACTTGCTTTGAATGGTTTGTCATCACTTCATAAGGTTGCATTTGTATTTTCTTATGTTAGCTCTTAAGGCTTGCGTTAAAAGATGTTTAGTCAGAGATTCATATAACCTTATATTTGGATCTATTGTTGAGTCTGCATATCATGATATAGTCCTTTTAGCCATTTAAAATCTCACTGGATATTTCAGTGTGTGTGGGACTTTATATTTTAAGCTGACAGTTTAGGCTATTTTGTCTGAATATCAAAATGAAATGTCTCCTCCTAGTAATGTTCTTCAATAGCATTCTATTTTAATTGAATCAGGGTCATATCAGGATCTTTAATTTCTCCTCTAACTTTTAATTTCTTTTAATATATTGCTAAGTGTTTCTGTTACAGAAACACAGTTGGCAGCTGCTTCTGCTTGACCTCTGGTTTTACTTGTAGCAATGAATACTTTCTTTCTTACCTTGGTTTTGTATCATGAAAATATTTTAGTCCTTAGAAGCCCCTTAATTACTGTACTCAGATCAACTTGGTTAGGCACTACGTTTTGAAAAAATTAGTATTTTAAAATGAAGTTGACTTGTTTCTGTAGTACCTCCTCCTGGTTATTTTTAATGTTTCTAGTTTCATTACTCACTTTTGAAACTAAGATTTTTAGGATGTTGACTGTTTAAATTGAAACACATAAGAGGCTACACTGTGCTTATGAGGCAGAACACACAGTGTTATGGTTTTCCTTACTATAGATCCAAAAGGGATTCAGAAAGTGATTTTGTCTTGCTCCCTGAGATTTGCAGTGGCAGGTTTAGCAGGGTTTCTTAATCAAGGACCAGAAAAGGCAGAAAATTCCTGGGAAATGAAAAACCCCAAGGTCCTCTAGTGGGATGTGTTACTTTAGACAACTGTTTCTGCATTCCTGGCTTCCTTAGTATGATATACTTATTTCTGTTTTTCATAATCCATGATAATGGAAGTTGTTTAAATACCTTAACTATGTAACAAGTAGTACAGTTAATATTGAATGCAACTGGATTCTGAACTTCATGCTGGCAGGCAGAAATAAGTTCACAAATCCTACTTTAAATAAGGCCTATTAAACAAGACTATTCTTAGACAATGTCTCACCCTTCTCCTCTCTTAGGAGAAGTACATTTTTTTTCTTAAAAGGTTTGATCACTCTTTGGTCTTTTTTTATTGGATCTTTGCTGATTTTTTAAAACTGTAGATCCTTTCCACAAGGTACTGAGATGATGATGTCTTGCTGCTACATTACAGCTGCACATGAATTTTTTTGGCATACCATTAAGTATATTACTTGTATTTATGGTATTTATGTGTTTTAACTGGATGATAGACAGAAAAAGATTATCTGTAGAAAAGTTTTCTCTCCTTTGTTAGTGACACATGTTTCAGGTTAGCTTTTAGCACTTGTTTCAGTTTGATGAAGTTAATGTTAATGGGCTTTCATTTTTTTTAAAGAGGTTATTGATGTAAATATATAATCTGAGAAAGGAGAAGACATATATAGATGATAAAGTGCATTTTATTTTCAATACGTCAATTTTATACTAAACTCAAAAGTGTTTTAGCCACCAATTTCATGAGCTTGAGCTTAAAAACATTCATCCTTCTCTTGTTCCACGCACAGCTCACTACATGATTACATGCTACTCTATTACTCTATCAGAATATTTACTTTGAACACAATAGTTCAAAGTAGGTCTGGTCACTTATATATGGTATCATTTATTACTCATCTGGCAAACAGCCCAGTGTAAAACTTCACAGATTTGTCTGCTTGCCGTCTGTGGGTCAGAGGATCACTGGTGCATTTAAAGGCAAACGAAAGTTCTTCATAATCCAGTTTAATTTCAGTGCTTTGCTGTATTTCAAGATATTGCACAGTAATAAACTAGCAATATGCACTTTCATTTGTGCTCTTAGACTGCTTTCTCTGAGGAAGAAAAAGGCAAAATATATTCTCTCATTTTCTAAGCTTGTCCGCATTTTATAAAACTTCAAATATGAAAAAGCAAAAGAAGGCAAAAATGCTTGCATTTTGCCTTTACAGGGGTTTCTCTGGCACATTTCAGACTGCATGTGGTGACTTCAGGGTCTGTTTTTCCTGGGGACTGTTGTGAGCAGGTATGTATATGTAGCTTTGAGATGAAAAATTTAAGTCTCTGCATTTAAAAGACAAGCAGAAACCTCCTTACAAGTTAAAGATCTAAATCACACCTTTATCAGCTTTCTCTGTTCAAATGGCCATTCTACTGTAAAAATCTGATTTCAGGTGACGATTTGAGAGCATTCCTTTAAAAGCAGTTGCTATGCCTTGTGACATGAGACTCATCTTGCACAATATTGTAGCTCCAGCATATTTCTTTGGCTACTGACCTTGATTATAGCTAGCTGCTTGAATAAAAATAGGATGTATTGCATACATGAGTAAAAGTAGACTTGAGCAAGACTTCAAAGGATCTTTTGTGGGAGGAAGCACAAAGATAAAATGCCATCAAAACACAATTGTATGAATGACAGCAGAGAGCAGATACGGTTGAAGTTGTTGCTGTCCCCAGTTGCTTGTTGCTGGCAGAAGTTAGCTTTTCAGTGATCTAAATGAGGAACTGCTTTGGTTTTCTGTCTGGCTTCTTACTATCTTGGGTGGTTGTGAAGCCTGATAATACAAAGTTATGAAATAACCTGTAAAATCCCTTCCTTTGTTGAGGAATGGAACTTATCTTGCATATTGTAATGCTTCTAAGAGAACTAGCAAAACACATCAGATAGTACAGGCAATAAACACTGTCATACATAAGCTGAAATCTTCATCAAGGCTCTGCTCTGGCAGGCATAGCAGGACAGTCCTCTTTAGAAAGAGTTTACAATGGGCACTGTTGAGCTTTCCCTGAGATGGAGGAGCCATCGAGACACTTCAGAAAGTTTTAGTAACTGTAAGAAAATGCTACTTTTTTTTTCTAGTTAATGTTATAATAGTACAATTAAAGTTTTGATTTTTAGAAATTTTTTAGAAAATTCAGTTGTGCGTGTACTACATCCTCATTTTCATGTATGAACTTTCATGCAAGGCAACAGCTTGAACAACTTATCAACTTATTTTATAAAAAAAAGCCCAAAACCTAAAAAAAAAAAAAAAAGAGGAAGGGGAGAAAAAGGGAAAGAAATCTTGAAATCTGTGGGGTTTAATCTGCTTATCCAGGAAAAGATTTGTGAGACTTAGTTATTCTGTCAAGCAGCCTTTCTGTACGGTAGATTACCTGACAGAGATCATTATATGTCAATGAGTCCGGTTGATCATTTGGGCTACTCTAGATATGCCCATGGAAGATATTGCTTATTGACCATTTTTAGCAAATGTCTCATGCTTGGGTAAAAGCATTCAGTTTCTCAAAGTCATATAAGAAACTGTGCAAGTTTACTCTGGTAAAAAGACACAATATCTGTAGAATTGTATCATAAATTTCCTCTGTTCTTAATATTTCACAAGATAAGGATATTGAAAAGATTACTAAAACCAAATCCTCATAGAAATAATTCTGCAGGTTATTGTAAAAGAAAAGAAAAAGAAAAAGAAAAAGAAAAAATACCTACTTTAAAAGTTCTGATTTTTTCTTTTTTTTTTTTTCTGTAGAGAATTTGAAATTAAACTGAAAAAATTAGAAACTGGCCAGTTCTTGTATCATTCTTAATCAATTCAGTTCTTAATTTACTAATGATTACTTACCCTATTTCCAGGTAATGAAATACATGGAATGTAATGAAAGGTTTAACATCTCTGTCAGCAACATGGACAGTGGGATTGAGTGTACCCTCAGCAAGTTTGCTAATACTAATATGTGTAGAGCGGTTGACAAGCTGGAGATAATGGATGCCATCCAGAGGGACCATAACGGGCTTGAGACCTGGGCGGTGCAAACATCATGGAGTTCAACCAAGCCAAGGGTAAGGTCCTACACCTTGGTAGGGGCAATCCCAGGCACACCTACTGGCTGGGCAGAGACTGGATTGAGAGCAGACCTGAGAAGAAGGGCTTGGGGGTGTTAGTTGACAAGAAGATCAACATGAGCTGGCAGTGTGAGCTCGCAGCCCAGAAAGCCAACCGTATCCTGGGATGCATCAAAAGAAGGTGACCAGCAGGTCAGGGGAGGGGATTCTCCCCCTCTATTCCATTCTCGTGAGACCCCCCTGTGGTACAGCATTCAGCACAGGGGGTCCCTACATAAGAAGCACTCAACAAGCTCACCTGGGTCAAATTAAAAGCTTGCATAAATTTATTCTGTATCTTTGTGGCCTGGGAACTCAGACTGGAAGTAAAGGTTCAAATCAATGAAAACTGGGACTGAAATAAAGACCTTTCAAATCACAAAAGAGTTCTAACTAATAAGAGGGCAATATATCCTTCCCAGAGCTGGGTTCTTAAGTCAGTTCTAAATTCTAAATGTAAAACAAGAGGCTTTTGTGATTGCACATAGAGTACAGCAGTTTCTTGGTAATTTGCTGTGAAACTGTGGAACTCAAGGAAGAGGTTTATGTGGCAAAACTCCTGTGCACAATGACAAAGAGCAGTGGGAAAGTAACAAATCCCAAAAATGCTCTCTGTATCAGACTTGGTTCTCAGTTCTTGCTTGTAAATTGTAGTGAACAAGCTTGACAAACAGTATTTTGTCAAACTGTGGGAGGGGAGTGGGGGGAAGGAGAGAAGGAAAGTATATATGGTAAAAGGTAGAAGATAATACCTAATTGCTCAGTAATTTTAGCACCTCTGCTCCTCATTAAGCAACTCGGGACTAGGTGTGGCTCCTGTGTAACTTGCATAAATTTTAGAGACTTTTATGACATCAGAGCAGAAATTTAGTTAATCAGGAGTCCCCTTTCAGAGGCATTCAGAGAAAAAATAAACATCTAGAAACTGTTTCAATATCCAGAAGTATTCAAATTAAAAATTATGTTCTAAATCCAATCAGAAGTTTATGTCACTATATGTACAAGTGTCTTATATGGTGAAGTTAAGACATTCACCAGATGGGAAAGCAATATTTGAGTTCCTGTATCCTTTTACCTTAGAACGTGTAAGTAAATGAAATAGAGAGAAATTAGTTTACCCAACAATATTGTAGGACATGAAATTTTGGGGTGGAAAGTCCACCAGTGCAAGCAAATATATTTCTCTGATTTAACACATACTCAGATTCTCAGATTGCTATAGGAGAAGATACAAATGTTAAAATGCTGTTAATAATCTCAGTATTGCTAAAGCTATACTCTTATTCTTATAAAAGTTCTTCAGCTGAAAATTTATTTAAGAGGGAGAGCAGAAATTAAGTCCAAGGAGATGGTTTTGAAAAGATGACTTAATGTATCCTCCTCATTTGTCATTTTGTAGCCTATGGCAATATTGGGCTCATTACTGACCCTGTGGAAGTGCATGCCTGATGAGCTGCCAGTTTGACTTTAAGCTATTCACCAACACCCCCTGATCTTGGCAGTTCAGCCAGATACCCACCCATCTTGTAGTCCATCTGTCCAGTTCAAATCTTATCAGGTTGTCAATGAGGAGAATGTCATGGGAGGCTGTGTCAAAAGCCTTAGCAAAATCAAGGCAAATGACATCATCTGCTCTGATCAAATTGTTTCATCACAAAAGCAAACAGATTGATCAAGTGGGACTTGCCCTTAACAAATCGGTGTTGACATTTTGCACTGGCTTTCTTGCCCTCCATGTATTTCTGCAAGCACCTATTCTTTCTTTTATATTTCAGGGCATTATTACTCTTCCAGTTGTTGATCTCTCCTGGCTTCTTAGTATTATTCTTTTATTTTTCGGCACATATGAAAGGAATTAACCAGGCTATTAATTTTGCCATAGAAGGTAGCTAGAGTTGCTGAATTCTCTAATTTCAAAACAAAACCCTTTTTAAAGTTATAAATTAATAGAATATATTAACCTTCTAGAATATATTAATCTTCTAGACTGTAGTAAGACATATTATCTTACTGTTTTATTAGGATTGTATTTAGTAAATTGACAATTTGCATCTTTATGGATAAATCTGAAGAGAAATTTTGGCTATTTTAGCTTTTGAAAACTGTGGAAAGTATAAGAAGAATTCTTATTAAAAAAAAAAATCCCTTTGCTATAACATACTTCCAGATACTTACTGCAAGTCAGGTTTTAAAGAAATATTGAGAGCTGTTTGCAAGAAATACGTCTTCCATACTTCTATTCTGAAAGAACTCATCAGTTTTTCTTATTTTTCTTTATCCTTTATGAACCTCTTGAAACAAGGCTCCTTTTAGTTTGAGTATGAGTTGGTTTTAGACAATTCCTTGAAATCTTTATACTTGATTATGACCAGGGAAAGGTAAATGTCAGTGTTTTGTCAAATATAGGCAAGTGACGTTGCATTATGGTCACTGGCTCTTCTGAGCCAGTGGGAGCAATAGACTGGCAAGATGTATATTTCTAAGACATAGAAACAGGAAAATAAAATAAAGAATTAAATTGCTATTAAAATTATGGAAGCATCATTCCCCTCCACTGCAAGTCAAAGTGCTGACATTAACAATTTATTTCAACTCATTGTGCCTGGGGGCCCTTTCCTGTTTTATGGTGCTGGAAACTATCCAAACCTTTACAGAACCAGGTTCAGAATCTTAAACATGTGGCTTGACACGAGAGAACTTGTGAAGTTCTCAGTGATTTTATTTGTTGTGCCAGTAAAACACTGATTTGGGGCACCTTTTCTGTGCACAACTTTACATAACCAAGACATGACAAGAGGGAAGGAACCTTGATCTGAACATGTCTTGTTTCCTTTGTGTACTAAATCATAAACTCTTAAATTGCTATTCTCAGCTTCTATCTAAACATGCATTTAAAATTCATCCATCTCGATAGCAAGTAGTGTGTGCTTTGGAAAGTCTGTAGAACATATACCTTTGTATACCTTGCCTAGATGCATTTGTTTTTACCTTTTTTTCTGTATGCTTGTCCTGGGTTCAGCTGTAAGCTGTCATTTTTCTCCTTCTTAGTTGCTGGGCAGGTCAGGCTGGGTGTTAGTCGACAGGCAGTGAACAATTGTATTCTCTCCCTTTGTTATTTCCCTTATTGGGGTAGCAGTAGTAGTTTTGTGTTATACCTTAGTTACTGGGCTGTTCTTATCTCAGTGCATGGGATTTTCATTCTTTTGATTCTCCTCTCCATCCCTCCAGGAGCAGGAGGAGGAAGAAGGGAGGGAGTGAGCGAGCAGCTGCATGGTTCTGAGTTACCAGCTGGGCTTAAACCACAACAATGTTATTAACATAGATAACGCATTACATATTTTGCAGCTTGTTCATGCTTAAAAATCATGTAGCTTCTGTTCTTCTTCAAAATAATAAATTAAAAAAGCTGAAGGTTGTCATTTTGCTGGTATAGTACTTCGCCAGAGCTCATACTTTTAGTCCTAGGACAATTAAATTTCACTTAGGTTGGAAAAGAACTTTAAGATTACTGAGTTCAACCGTAAATCTTGGACTGCCAAGTCCACCACAAAACTGTGACCTTAAAAAACCTATCTAAGCTTCTTTTAAACACTTCCAGGACTGGTGGCTTGACCACTTCTCTGGGCACCCTGTTCCAGGGCTTGACAACTGTTTAGGTGAAGAAAGCTTTCCTTGTATCCAATCTAAACCTCCCTTGGTGCAAGCTGAGGTAATTTCTTCTTGTCCTATCACTTGTTATCTTGGAGAAAAGACAAACATCCACCTCGCTCCATCCTCCTTTCAGGTAGAGGATAAGTATCCCTCTAAGATATTAGAGGGAGTGATAAGGTCTCTCCTCAGCCTCTTTTTCCCCAGACACAACAGCCCCAGTTCCCTCTCCTGTTCCTCACAATTTTTTTTCTCTAGACCCTTCACCAGCTTTGTCATGCTTCTAATGAGAAGCGTTATAATTTAACATTCACCTTTTAATTAAAATTATGAAAGAATTACTCTCAGTATCATTCCTTTCAGACAGAAAACTTCTAAATACTGCCATGTGAAAAGGTATATTTTTGTTAATAGACCCAAACAATTGAAACAAAATTGAATTAATGTCTTTCATGTTATAAGATGAAATTAACATTATTTGATGAAGCACTCTTAAATTTAGTGAATTTTCCTCAATTAAGACCTTCTAAACTGACCCCAAATTGACACAAAGTACCGTATAAATATTGTTTTCTAAAGATCCTGACATACAAGAACCAAAGTTGGTGAGGAAATGTTTGAGTTTAGAGGTACATGAGTTTAAAGGCAGGAAGTTTCTAATGACTGATAATAAATTTCTAAACACATTTTTGTTCAAGCTTCTGATCATTAGCTGCAATGTCCTTCCCAAAGGCCATCTTGAATTTTTGTATCCTGGTGCTCAGCTGTGATTTAATATAAAGCTGTGCTTTGTTGTGAATGATGGAAACAACAGGCATGATTTCGTTAGAAGATGACAAGGTTTTTCATTGTTAGGTTTTCAGTTTAAATTTTAATTCCTCTAGGTGTTCCTGTCTGTGCAGGAAGTCGCATGCTGATAGCCATCATGCAGGAGCATAACACAGTTGAAAAGTGCTTTCGAGATCTTTTAATGTATAAGGTACTATGTCTAATAGCTTCTCAAGTACTACCTAAGTTAAAAATCTATCAACACTTTAGTACACTTGAGGTAGTTCAGATTTAAGGCTGCGTATTTGAAAGATGTATGATTTTGTAGCATGTTTTTGGCATGAGCATAAGTACATCCCTTACTAAATAAAACCAACACAGGAAAAAGAGGCTTTTTTCAGTGAGTGCCTGTTATCTTTGATGTGTCATGAAACAGCTTTATTCTGAAGCAATGTACATGGAAGAGCTAAAGGACAAAGAGATTATCTGTCGGACTGACCTCAGGGCTACAAGCAAGGAAACAGCCAGCTAAACAGAAGTCCATGAATATACATACACAGCAGTGCCACGCTGAACCATGTCCCTGGTCCTTCTGCCCATATACTTAGACAAGACAAGTGAGCAGGAGGTCGGGAAGTGGCAGAGCAATTTTTTCTTTGCTGTACCCATAAATGCTGTAACAGACAGAATCCCACATTTACTCTTAAAGTGAGCTAAAAAGAAAAAAATAAAAATGGCATTAGGCTTTCTTCCTTGGATTGAGCAATTGAAAAAAACAGAGTGGGAAATGAACACCCCTTGTGGGTGGCTACAGAGACATAGTTCAAAGTTTGTCTCTGCATTAATGACATTTTTGCTCCACCTACTGGTAGGAAAGTTTGGAGTCTTCTGAATTGCCATCAGGCACCTGCACCTCCTTCTGCAGCTAATCTTGTTCCAAACAGAAGATTAAATTTCACTATGCAGAAAGTGAGGGAAAAAAAATGTAGATACCTGCTTCTAAAAGTTTGTCGTGAGAGAGAAATTCTAATTTTAAGGGGGAAAGCAACACCATGGATCAAAATGTAAAACCAACAGCATTCCCAGTGATAAGGGAGGCCGATGCTCATAATTCTGGGAGGTAAAACCAGAAACAAAATCAAAATCAAAATAAATAAAATCCCTTTCCAAAACACTTTTTATACTGCATTTTTTTAAGCTGCTAATTGGTTTATTGTCTAAAATCTGTCTTTCTGCAGCAAAGTACAAAACTGTTTGCCCTTATGTCAGCTTCCTTTCTACTCTTATTGGCATAAGGGAGCTGACTGTCATTTTAAAATGCTGGTTTGATATCAGTGAGCATGTCTCGGTTATGATGGCTCATTTTGACACATTTCTTGATTTTGGGGTGATGTAAAGAAAAACAGGACTTCTGTGTTTATTTGCACAGCTGTTGTGATTAGTTATGTTTGGTTTTAAGCCAGTAGGTTCTCAAAGGTTTACTCTGTTGTTTCTGAAGTTGTCAGCTCACTGCCTCTGTCTTGTTAGAATGATATCCAAACACTGTTTTGTTGGATGTATTGTTTCATTCTTGCTCACTGAACCGAAGTCCATGAATAAGCTTCTTTCTTTGAGAATTACTGATTCAACAGCTGTAGCTTTCTCTTCTGACTGCAAGCTGAGATCTTTGTGAAGACACTTTTCAGTAATATCATGACAAATCTTTTACAAGGCTTATTTGGTTAAGTTCATATCATTATATAAATCAGATTTTAGTGTTTCAAACAGGAAAAACATCACAAGTCCGCTAGTCCCCAAGGTTTCACTGACATTCTGTAGATATTTCTATTTGCTCTAGGTATAATGCTTTCTTTGTTTGGTCCAATGTATTTGAATTCATATATAAACCAGACCCCATTAATTACACAAAATCACAGAACAAGAAAGGTTGGTAGGGACCTTCAGAGATTATCTAGACCAGTGCTCTTTCTGAGGTAGGGTCAACTGGAGGAGGTTGCTCAGGGCTGCGTCTATCTGGGTTTTGAATATCACCAAATATAGAGACACTACAGCCACTCTTGGCAACCCTTTCAAGTTCTTGTTCACCTTCACTATAAAGAAGCTTTTTACATTAAAAAATCTGAGTTGTGCTGGTACTTCACCATATGGGTATCATATCAAGATATAAAGAGAAGTGCTTGTGCATCCTCTGCAGGACTAGATTATTATGACTAAGCACATAAAAAGAATTAGGCTGCCTAGTGCAGGAGTTGAAATAGGAGTCATGTCCCCAAGTCTGCAAATGGAACCAGAAAACACAATTGTGCTTTTGTCCCACTTTTATTTAATGAAGAAACTCTCCCACCTCTCCCTGTAGCTGCCTATGTATTTGATTTTGTAGGCTCCCTTAGTTGTGTTTCTGAGTTTGTCCATAGTTCCACAAGTTTAACAGAAGAGTTTCTGAACTGTTCGGAGGTTAAACTAAGAATCAGCTAACCTGTTATCCTCTAGATAAAATGCAGAAGAAAAGGACAATTTCAGCAATTTTAGCAGGAATAGATACCAGCTCTTACAATCAGCAAGGTTCTGGAAATGCCTTCCTGCAGTCTGAAAGTGTGTAAATTCCAGAAAATACATGGATTTCAGATGTTACTCAAAAAAGCCCAATCAGTTACTTCTTAGGTTTTGATTGACTATGAACTGACTGGTACTGTCTGGTTTTTCCTTCCTTTCTACAATGTTCTTTAAGATATGAATTTCATATATCTAAAAATACGCACTGTGCTCTTCCAGTAAAGATTATGGTCCAGAAAGAATAATTACATAAATGCCAACTCTGAGGCAAATTGAGAATTAGTAGGAGTATTGATGAGAAAACTTAGTTTTATGTGTCAACTGATCATTCTACTAGGTAGCTGTGGTACACGTGAGTTTACTTTGACTTGTTGCTGCAGTATCAGACACCTTGTGTGGCTAGGCTAGAGCAGGAAATATACACAGTACACACACAGATGTACACAAGCATACACACATATACAGACAACAAGAATCCACATATTGCATTTATAGGGTTGTAACCTATTAATTCCAGTTATATAATAGAAAGTAATTACTGGGTTGCAAAACCAAAATATGATGAATGGCAAAATAAGAAGTGGTGATTTCTCTATCAAAAAGGGGAGAGGGACCTGCTGATGCTTAAGTAGTGGCATTGACATAATGCAGCAGAAATTTTTCTTTCTCTATTCTTCCTTTGGTCTCTTTCTTGTAGGGGTTGTGATAGTTTTCTGTATCTTCTCAGTGGTGGCTCTAATTCCTCTGAGGTGATGGAAATCTCAAAAAGTAAGCACAGGTTACATCCAGTTCTGTTGCGTACATTACATTCTGGTGTTCTGCTTAGTGCCTACATGTCTGCCATCCACACCTAGCACAAGAAAGAAAAAGAAAAACAACCAAGCTTCAGAAGTATTTGTGGGGAATGGACACTATTGTCCTTAAGGTAGAGCCACTTCTCTGATTTAATCCTTTGTGTTTTCACTGTATAATGATGTTTGTGCGTGCTGGATACATGGGGTTTGTTCTTTTCCTGTTGCCGTAAAACTGACCATCCCAGCTTTCAATGATGCATTCCTCTAAAGAGAAATAAAACTGATTTTTTTTTTTTTTTGTGGTTGATGTTTATACCCTTGAGGATCTCAATTATCTCCAGTATTCTCAAGCCCTGTCTGTCATCTTGTGCTTGTAGTCTTGAAGGCCACTGATGCATAAAGAGAGTGACTATCCTGCTAACCACTAGTAAGCAAAGTGTAGGGGGGTTTCTGAGAGGACAACTGTTGTGGTGTAAGGTTTTTATCCAAGCACATGAAAATATACTCATAAAACTATCAGCCTTTTCTGAACATTGGTGTCTGAAGTTTTTTATTAGGACAACTTGATCTGAAAAGAACATCAGCAGTGTTAGTGGAGCTCAGGAGATTCTACAAAACTGATTAAAATTACAGTTCTGTGAGGATAGTGGGGCACTGGAATAGGTTGCCCAAGGAAGCTGTGAATGCTGCATCCCTGGAAGTGCTCAAGGCCAGGCTGGATAGAGTCTTGGGTGACATGGTTCAGTGTGAGGTGTCCCTGTCCATGGCCAGGGGATTGGAAATGATCTTAAGGTCCCTTCCAACCCTAACAATTCTATGGTTCTATGATTCTACAGTAATTGATTTATATTGTTTTAACTATTATGATAACAATGGAATAAATTTGAACATACATCTTAGCACTGTTATATCCGCTGCATTAAGGTGATGAAACTTACTTGGTTAGGAGACGACCATACTATGAAAAAATACTTCAGTGAAAAGATGGGTAGTCTTAGGTCTATGCTTGCTTTCTTTTGAGCAGAAGAATGGATCATTAGGACAATTAAAAATGTTGTGTATTTGAAAATGAAGAGTAAGCATATAAAAATAATTACAGGCTTAATTAACTTTGGCTAATTGGGATATTGAATTCAAATGAAAGATTTCAGGAAAACAGATTTTTTCTTGCAAGAGTTTTAACAAGATATCAAAAAAAACAAGGCTGAATGTTTTGGCCTGGCATTAGACAGCAGAGCACTACTGATGTTCTAATGCTTATAGTGAATATTTCAGTTTCCTGAAGACAGATCAGGGCAAGAAGAAATTTTTTAAATCTATGAACAGCGGTCGGTAAGGAGACTGAAAAAGAAGGACTCTGGAATGCAAAAGAAGAGATAAAAGAGCAAAGCAGTGATCCAGACAGAACCTTTCAAAGTTTAAAATTGTTAATGCAGAAGTAGAACAGAATGTATAAGCATGCAGAATTTTTAAAGTCTTGTACTATGGATAGAAGTATGGATGAGGCATACAGTAGATTTAGAGTGTGTGTAGGAGTGTGAATCCAGAAATGGAATGAAAGAAACCAATACTTCTTTCTGCAGGGTGTTTTATGTTTGAATTTGTGTTCTCAACATTAAATTCTTTAACCCTAATGCCCTTATTATATCATAGAATGATATTCCATGTTTCAGTGAAATGTTATCCAGCATAAGAAAAAATGCTTTTTAAAACCTGTATTTGTTGAATGAATTTTTATAAAATTTCTATCATAAACTCACGATCACATAAGAATCACAAATTTAATGGTTAAGAATATTCTAAATTGCAAAATTTTCTTCTATCAGAGCCTAAGATCTGTAACACTTTAGCAAAGTTAGTGAAAAAATTACCCGCTCAAGACTGCTGTCCCTTATTCTCAGAGAATAAAGTTGTTCTGACTGCATTTTATTCCTCCCTGAAAAAAAAAAAAACCAACACATTTTATTCCTCCCTGAAAAAAAACCAAACACTTTAATATTTTTTTCTTCATTTTAACAGAAATGAGAAGTACATCTTTAGCACAGATGTTTGTTCTTCTCTTTCAAATTATAAGCTGCTAATTTTCCCTGTTTCTCTGCTTTCTTGTTGGACAAAGGTATTTTTCTAAGGGTGCAACTACGTAAACAATCTATATTGCCTTAGAGTGGTCTTAACCACCTTAACCCAGTGTAAAATTATACTAAAGTTAACTGTACTGGCAGAAAGAAGTAATGCATCTTATTCACGTTGTATATCCTTGGCCAAGAATTTTTTTCTTTTTAAGTAAATCTCGGGTAGGAGGAAGGCAGGTTCAGACTTTATAAAGTGGCATGTGTTAATCTTCTCCAGTTAAAAACTGTATTAGATTTTGATTGGCATGTACCTCAGAGCTTACTGCTTTTTTCTGCAGATGCTCTATTAAAAACCAATTAACTGTCAGTGTAATCAGGTATTTAACTTATCGGTTATGCAGTGAAAAATGTTTGGGGTGATAGCAGTGACAAACAGGCTTACCAACTAATCAGCTGCCTAATTAATTTGAAAGTCTTTCATGTTTAATAAAAGTTATGCATAATATCAACTGTTTAAGGCCTGGTGATAAATATATCCCTAGAAAAGCATTTGGGAAGGTTTGGCTTGATATATGTTCAAAGAACAGCTGAAAGATGCAAGGAGCCTATGGCAGAAAATATTTTGGTCCTTTTTTATGTCACTTTCTTCGAAGCACAATGGAAAAATCTAGGCAGGGGAAAATGATTTAACCAGGGTTCATTTATAAACAACCTCTTCAATACTGCCAGAACTGATGTTCCAGGAGAGACTTAAGCCTGTAATCAAGGAATATTTAATTTCCTGATAATTCCAAAGTAGATTAATACTTTTCTCCAATTATTTAGAAACTCTATAGCTTTTTCCTTGTTTCTTCTCAGGCAGGCAGTTTTTGGGCATAACAGGCATTGTTTGGGTATCAGGTGCTGCAGAGCAGCCTGTGTGGGTGGAGGTCAGGAACTACTTCATGCACAGCCTCAGGACCAGAACTATAGTCTAGGTGATCTGACTGCCTAGGAAGTGGTTAGAAACACAATACTTTGAGAACTCAAATACAAATCCAAGTCAAACAACTGAAGCAGTCAATGTTGTCTTGAACTGCCAATCCAGCCTCTCTTTAGGTTGCTTCTTTAAGAGGTTAAATAGATAGCTAACCTGCATATTAATCACTGCTTTCCATTTGCTTTACATCTCTGTCTATGAAAACAAACTTTTTTAGGTCACCTTAACAGAGATAGGCTACTTAGCTACAGACTGTTTACCAGCAATGTGCATGTGGCTCAACAATTGCTTCTGTCCACAAGGGCAGTCCATGGAGAAAGCATGATGGTTTAGAGATTAACTGGCAGTAGTATCAGCTTTTCTTGTGACTTAAACTTACCTGTTATTCATTCTTCATTTCAGAAAAGCATCTAAACCAAACACTAGACTACCGAGAAAGGTGGCTACAGCTAGCCACTGGGAGATGCAATTATGGGTTGCTGAAAGTTTTCCAGTTGTTCTGTTTATAAAGGATGGTTTCAGATAGGCACAGTAAAATAAACGTTCTGCTGTCAAACCTTGAAGGAAATTAAATGACCCGAGTATCTCTGTTTTGACTGATTTTAACATGTAAATTCTTTTTTTTTTTTTTTTTTTGGCAAAGGCATTGCAAAATGCTTTTTTTTTTTTCCAAGGCATTGTTTCTCAGTTCATAATTAGTAAAAAATTCAAAACTTACTAAATGAGAAATGGAGCACTACTTCATTAGGATACTCAGACAGGAAAGAAGTTTTGCCTTTTCTTTCTGTTCCTAGGATTTTATACCCTTCTATCTGATATTAAGCACGTGAAAGAAACCTAGAACAGAGACCAGAACATAAAAATATCTATCTTGAGTGGATCTCATCTGATTTGGCTGACACCAAAACCATTTTATTTCCTCAGCTCGCAAAGTGTTTCAACCACTGAGCTTTTACAGTCTTATAGGTATGAATTCTAGATACTGTGATTAACATAAAAACTAATGTCTTTATGAGCTATAATGAGTTGCATTGGGTTTTAATTGCTAAAGATCTCACCAGAAAATCCTGTAGTAGACTTGGACACATCTGTGTGCCTGATTGCTTGTGCAGGCTATACACATAGTAGATGTTTAAGAGCACAAAATCACACAGAAGGAGGACAGTATAGCTTCTTCGTGAACGATGATAAGAATATTTATGCACTTCCTTTACTCTTCAGCCCAAGTTACCATATGCCTGTCTCAGAAAGCCTGGGGATTGCTCAATAAATCCTCTCTCATAGCTACTGTACAAAACATTTTCGTATACTTCAAAATCACAAACCAGAGACACAAGGGAGATCCTTTGTCCCTGTATCTGCACTATTCTGTTTGGCAAGCTCATTTCCACACAAGAACACAGGGGCTTCTCCTCTTTCATCCTTAGGAAGCTAATTTCTTTGCTTTTGCATCAATCTGGACATCATAACCCACAGGAAGTATACAATAATGGGCAAGTGCCCAAGTTTTTCTAGATTTAAGCAGTATTTGTTAAGACCTTTTTAGGAAGCAGCTTTGAAACTGAGAACCTCAGTTAATTCTAATTCTTATACTGGATGTCTATCTGCCATGTAGCCCTTCAGGATTTTTATAATACTAGTGACTTTAGAAATTCTTACTAGGCCTAATTTGGTGTAATTTACAGATATATAATAAAATAGTGCAGAATAGTTTAGCCAGAATAAACATGCCAGATTAAATTTACCAACTTTTTAGAAACTTCAAATGTATCTTCTAAGTCCTAGTGTACTCCCATGCTGCTTGACATAGCTGCTCCTGTTCATTTTAGTGTATGTAAAGATGCATATTTTAAGTTCTTTTAATATTCATGATAACATACTTATTATTCATTAAAGTTTCTGGAGAGCTAAAAAAAAATGTATCGTAATTCTTTTTCTGCTCCAGATAATGAGTATATTTGGATGGATGTGAAGAAGAAGTTTTCATGCCGGAGTATTTCTTGAAATTATACTTTCTGTCAAGCCAGGATCTCATTCAACAGAAGAATATAAAATTATTAGGTTTAGAAAAGGCATACAACTATCAGGCAGCTTCCTGGTTTCATTCCAGGGAAGGCAGAGCATTTATGTAGGAATGGGTTGCATAATAGTACTGACAGAACCTACATTTAGGTTGTATGAGGACTTTCTGTAAGCTTCAGGAAAAGATAATTGAGCAACCCAAAATCAGTTGTCCTTGTTTAAAAAGCATTGAATTTAACATAAGAAAGGTACAAGAATATCTAAATACTTTTTGAACTTTCTAAGTCCTAGGTCACATGCTATATCAGAAGCTCTCCAAGTCTGACAATGTAATGCTGAAATAACAAGTCAGTGTCTCTTTTACTGCAAACAATTTTGAAATGCTTCAGGCAACTTTCACTAGTCATTAGCTTAAATACTTAAAGAAAATCCCATTAACTATACAACCTTTATTTTTATTCAAGAGAAAAATTTCAATTTGCGTTTGGTTATCGTAACAGGAACAAATTCAGAGAGTATAATTGCCTTTTTTCTACTAAAATTTATCCTTAGAGCTATTTTAGGGAGGAGAAACAAAATCTATTTGCAGTATAATTTTAAAATTTGCTTCTTTTTTTTTGTTAGCCTTTTTGCTACAAACAAAAAAGCTTTTGTTGTGATGATTTAACCCCTTTCTCTTGCTGACACATTGGGTTAGGATGAATTGTTCAATCATATGACAAAAAAAATGCTGGTTTTCTACTCGGCTTCCGGAGTAGAAACTTCTAAGAACTTCTTTTTCTAAGAAGTTTCTTTCAATTTACCAAGCTTTCAATATACAGGTCAGAACTTTTCTTATTAATGACCTACACAGTGGGACTGAGTGCATATTCAGCAAGTTCGAACATGTCACTAAGATGAGTGACGCAACTGATGTGCTAGAGGGACGAGTGCCATTCAGAGCAAACTTGAAAGGCTTGAAGAATACACACTTGCGAGCCTCATGCAGTTCAACAAAGCCAAGTGCAAGATCCTGCACCTGGATCAGGGCAATCACCAGTATCAATGCAGTCTGGGGATGACTGGATGAAGATCGGCGCTGCAGAGTACTTGGAGATACTGGTAGGTGAAAAAATCTAGTAAGTGAACTGAAGTTGCTTCTGTTAAAGTTACTTTAATTTTAATCTGGACTACATTGCAACTTGCCAAAGTAGGAGTAAAGAAATACAGAAATTGATATAAATATGTGATGTCAAGCATATTTCACACATAAATCTACTATATAGAAATCAAGAGTTCTATTTCTGTCATTAGTTTGCATATAATACTACTGACATTAGGCCATGCTTCCACTGTTGTTACTCATGTTGCTCAAACTTCTAATCTAGAAGCATCTTGAAATTTTGTGTAAAAAAGTGTACACTTGCTCTGCTTAGTGAAGCACATGATGAAGTATTAAGATGAAAACTACACTTTCAACTGCATTCAATAAAACTCCTGACTTTCGACTTTATGCTCAGACCAGTAATTGCTTCCTCAATCCTTTGGTTTAGACAGAAATCAGCAGAGAGGTGGAAAAACAGTGACTGTAATTAATAATGTCTCCCTACAGGTTCTTAAATGGAATCAACATACTAATAACCTGAACCCCATTGAATACAACACAAACTACACTTCTATGCTACAAGCTGGGAGCCCTAAGAAGAGTATAGTTATTCTGATCTAAAGATTCAAGGATGAAATTATCACTGTAGCTGTGATTAGGAAATTAAATAATGCAAAATGATCCTTTGCTCAATCAGTGTGCTTACACTGTGCTTTTCTGAAATATTAAGTAGAGTTCTGTGATTGCTTTTTGTATATATTTTACCAAAATTTACACTGGATAATCATAAAATATAGCAGTAGAAGGAGAGTTCTTTTCCTAAGCTATTAGTAAGAAAGATGCAGTGGGAGCTAATGCTGCCCAGTGTGAATGCTTTTTCAAAATACCTGTCACCACTAATTGGCAATTTCACTGCTTGCTCAGGGAAAACTGTATGAGCATCTCAACCTGTTGATTAAGAAATCTCCTGTGGGTCTTGATTTAGATGGATTTGTTGTGGAGGGGATGGGAATGAATGGTCTGCCACGCAGCCTGCCAAATTAAACTCAGTTCTGATTATCTTCAAGAATAATAATACGCATATGTTACATAACACTTATTTAAGATACATTCTCTTATTTATGTATACAGCTTGCTGCTCCCCACCTGTTTGCACTCAGTGCCAGATTTCATAGTTATCCTAAAATAACCATTAAAAAAAAATCCAACAAAACAGACCTTGCAAAATGTAGAATATGCAACTTAAATTGTTTGATCAGAACAGATGTAAAAGTTGTTCCACCTGCTGTTCCTGAAAATCAAGTGTTTGGTTAAATTTGGTAGGCTTATCTTCATAGTTTTTTCCAGTTGTTAGTGCCTTTAACATGTAAAATGCTACTGCTGTGTGTGATGGTAAATTTCCTATGCCACAACATCTGTAAGAAGTATGTGTAAAAGAAAGCACTGGAATTGTTCACTTTAAAACAATGCATCCTTGACAGTTCAACATAAGACTCATTTCTCCCATTAAATGGTAATAGCATTTGCCCTGCCTCTGGCAAATGAACAAGAACTAGGATGGATCAATTGCAGAGTTCGTGCACCTGGGCTGCTGCAAAATTCATTTATCTGAGATGTGGCAAGTTGTCAGATCAACAGTGACACTTGCTTCAAAGAATATCACTTGTCAGCTTCAGGAAGAGTCCAGAGGGTGAGGAAAAAAAGATAACACTGAGGAATTCCAGGAGCTGAACTGTGTCGCTTTATACAGCTGCAACCTCTGACATCAAATCCTTTTGGGTATTTGTTCTGGACTGTCTCCTCTTTAAGGCTAATTATAAAATGTAATTCAATTTATTATGAAGAATAAACTGTAAGAAAACACACAAATTCATGTCACAGTGTTTCTTACCTTTCTATGTGTATGAATCAAAGAATTTCCTGTAGTATACTGTCAGTTTTGTTCTGTTGAGATTCAGCTGCAGCCTGAAGAAAATCAAAGATTGGACTAAATTCAGATATTGGAGGAGGGAAGGAAAACATGGAAGGATGCAGTGCAAAAACCACAGAATCATAAAATGGTTGAGGCTGGAAGAGCCCTGTCAAGGTCATGTGGGTTAACCCCCCTGCTCAAACAACCTGCTATAACAGGTTGTTAATTCTGTGCCCAGTTAGAATTTTAATATCTCCAGGGATGGAGACTCTACCACTTCTATGGGAAATCCATTCCTGTCTTTCATCACCCTCACAGTACATGTGTTTTCTTTTGTTCAGATGTAATTTCCTGTGTTTCAGTTTGTGCCCATTGCCTCTTGTCTTGTCACTGGACACCACCAAGAAGATTCTGGCTCCCTCATCTTTATTTCGTCAAAAGCAAGTGTTTGTATATATTGATAAGATTCCCTTTGAGCCCCTTTTTTTCTCCAGGCTAAAGAGTCCCAGCTCTCTCAGTTTATCCTCATATGACAGATGCTTCAGTCCCTTAATCATATATGTGTGTATTTTCTGGGCTCACTTCAGTAAGGTCCTTTCTTGTGACAGAGAACCTAACCCAGCCCAGCCCTGGGCACACTACTCCAGATATGGCTTTATCAGTGCTAAATAGATAAGAAGGATTGCCTCTTTTGAACTGCTGACAATATTATTCCTAATACAGACCTGGATATTAGCTTTCTCTGCCAGGACACATTACTGGCTTGTGTTTAACTTGCTATTCACAGAGATCCCAAGGTCCTTCTCTGCAGAGCTGCTTTCCAGTCTTAATTTTGATGCTAGATTGTTTCTGCAACATCACTTCAGCAATTTTTAAATTTTTAAAGTTTTACTTGTTACAGAGAAATTGGAAGTGCATAACTGCCTGGACACTTAAGTTCCCAAATTTGGGAGATTGTAGGGAAATAGAAAATGCTAGTATTTCTTCTTATTTAGATTAGTGGCAATAGTTACTGATAACAATTCAATCACATGAAGCAATGTGAATAGGCCATACAAATACTCCTTCCTGCATCAGAGAAAGTGGATTGTTGGTGCCACAAATTGCATTAGCTAAGGGGGGTGTACTATCTTAAATGAGAATTATAGTTCTTGTGCTTATGTTTAAGAGCAATAGATATTCTGGAATTCAACACATAGAATTTGCATTTCCACATTTCTACAAAGAACATGCACCAGTAGGGCAAAATCTGGGGGGAAACTGCAGCTGAAATCTGAAGGTGGAACAGGAAGAAGAGGGAAGAGAATGTGTCAGACTGTGTAGGTATCTGTGACAAGGCAGCACTGTGCACACAGCACAGGATGGTATGAGGAAATGTGAGCAATTGCCCCTAGAAACTTTTGCATTAAGTCCTTTGCAGAGTGTCTAGGCAGCTCTTAAAAAAGCTTTTGTATTTGGAAGTATGTCTGAAGCAAAGTCAGTAAATGGCTGTGGCAGAGAGAAAGTTAATCTAAATTGACTGGTCTGTTACTTTGGCAAAATTTTTTTACATAAGTACCTTTAAAATACCACATGGCATGGACATACAGTGCCAATTTCTAGGAATTGATATAAATTTTACATAGCATTTATTGATACTTGTGAAGGTGGGAATTTCAAAATCTTTTGTTCTTTCAAGTAAGAAAAATGGAAGAGAAGTAGACTAATATTGAAGAGTTATTTGAATTATTTCCTGTTGATTTCAAGAGCTCTTGTAAATTACACGAGACTGTATAATTCCTTTAGGGATTTTTTTCCCAAGAGATAATGATGTCTTTCTTTCCTCAGCAAATAAGTTCAAAATTAAAATGATATGTGGACTTAAACCACTTGTATATATTCTGGTTTAGGTATGGAGATCTTACTAGCAGAGTTACTTTTTGCTGGTTTGTTGGGTTGTTTTAAAGTTGTGTTTGCAGTCTAGGGAAGAAAACAGCTTTCATCATCAAAGACTGGGATCAAAATCATAAAGCAAGGAAGTTCTATTAAGACAGTTTTGTTGCCTTCAGAGTATGCTTCAGAAAGGTTATATGGTTTTGGAGTACTAAGTTTAAGAAATGGTGAGGAAGTTTAGAGAGAGTGTTTATTTTTTTAAGATCGGAAGAGTTCTCTATTTTTCCCAACTACATAACTATGTAGGTGACTTCTGTTCTATGACCTCTGTTACTTACTAATTACATCATGTTCATGATTTCTGATTATTTGTGTATTCTGAGGATGACTTAAATCTTTGTTGAAAGTTCCAGTGATCAAATAATGGAATTTTAAACTGATAAATTTCTTAATGTTAACTAACATAATTTCTTGGATTAATAGATTGATAAATTCATAAATAATGATCTTATTTCACTAAAATTTCAGAATTAATTCTGCATGGACAGAAAACAAGGCAAAAATATAAACTTTCCATTACTGAGTTAGCCTTTTGAATATTCAGATTGTAGGTGTTCAGACATGAACTATGAAGTGGCAAGTCTTCCATATCTGTACTGGATCTGGCTGGGATGGAATTAATCTGTATGATGCTGAGTTTTGGATCTGTGACTAAAATAAAGCTGATAACACACACACAATGTTTTACGTATTGCTTTTTTGGTATACTAAGAAGAGAGAGAACTTTGTTAGAGTCATTAAAGGATTACCATTCATAAGAACTCTTTATGATAGAATGATGAAACACCCATTTTGGGTAATAACAAAGGTAAAATCGAAAAAGCATCATACTGTTTATAAAGGAGATGAAATGAAGTTTTTTTTGGGGATTGACCTAAATCATCCATCTTATACTCAAGGATCCATACTGTGAAAAGTCTTTGAACTTGACATTCAGTACCTACAAAAAGAAAGTACTCTATTCTTAATGTAGGTTTTCTAGTTTCAATGACAGAAAACTTTTAGTTACCTATGACTAATCTCATATGTTCAAATGTGTAATGGGTTCAGCAGCAGCAGTCATTTTTCTCCTTCTTGGTAGCTGGTGCCGACCATGAGATTCAAAAAGTCCTTGGTCAGACCAAAACATTACCCAGCAGTAACTGAAAACACTGGTGTTATCAGCGCTGTTCCCAGGCCC
>JARCZZ010004444.1:0-14833 GCA_030323915.1 Brotogeris chrysoptera | reverse complement strand
GGCCAGACCAAAACATTACCAAGCAGTAACTGAAAACACTGGTGCTATCAGCGCTGTTCCCAGGCCCAAAATCAAAACCATAGTGCTGCACCAGCTACCAAGAAGGAGAAAAATGACTGCTGCTGCTGAACCCAGGACAATGGCCTAAAGGAAAAATCCCTCACCAGAATCAGGAATTAATGCCTGCTGGTGCTAGGCTAGTGCTCTCACTCGAAGGTTTCCTCTCGTCTTTTTTTCTCCCCCATTAGTAAGTTTCCACCTATCCTCATATGGCAGATCCTTTGTCTCACCTTTCTGTGGGGTCAAACTTAATAGCTTTAGGATGTACACAAAGTACAGCATCAGATCAACTAGCTGACCTGCAGAACTAGAGAAAATTCTTTATAGGCATTATGGCTACTGTAATTGTGGAATTAAAGCCATGTGCAACTGGAACAATAGTAAATTTACAGCAATAATATGTTTATCTGTGACCTGTTCTACACAGTATGTGTTGGCTTATTGCCCTGTACTGTGGCACTACAGTGGCTATAATTCTGGCAGCCTCCTTTATAAAGTATCCTATTCATTTCAATGATCTCTCTGGAGAAGGACTGAGATTGCAGTTTCTGTCTTGGATTAAATTGTCCATTGGTGTAAGGCGTGCCCTTTGTTTCTTCAGATTAACATTCTGTCCTCCATCTATGTGCCTTCAAAATGAATGTCTAGGGTAAATCCCACCACTTAAACTTAGTGCTACTTTGGTGAAGCTGAAAGAGAAGCATGTTGAACTGTGAATAATCCATAATTTAAATGAGAATGTAAATGACACACTGAAATGGCACCTGGGAGGATGTTATCGTAGGAGTGATATTAGAGCAGGTTGTCTAGAGTCAAGCATGGACTGAAGCACTCAGAAGAAAAGGATCCAAAGGGGCTGTCTCAAAAAATAGTTGAATACAGCTACCAGGAGTCTAACAGGCATGTATCATGAGGGGAGAACATGTGGCAGTAGAAGAGAACAGGATAGGAAAATGAAGTAAAAACAGTGTGATGCTTCGCTTTACATCTGGCACTTCAGTTCTTTGTCAGGGAGGTCTTATGTTAAATTTGCTTTCACCTTTCCACTGCAATATTGTAGTTTTCCATGCTTTAAAGTCATGTTTTAAAGTGTTCTTCAAAAAAACCTCAAGGGCTGTCTGTATTCTCTGACTCATTTTCTGCATAAGCAGAAAAAACAAGCAGGGAGAGAGAGAAGAGGTAAAGAGAGGAGATCAGGGGGCCCAAAGGGAAGAGGAAATGTTACTTCTTAAGACTTTTTGATCACACTGGTATGCCTGTATGTCACTTTTTCTTTTTTTTGTTGGATGAATTACGTAGTCTTTTGAGAACATGGTAACTAAAGACTTTGGTCTTGCATTGCGGCCGTATTTATGATGACGGTATTATGATAAAGGAACTGCTTTCAAAGCCTATTTAAAATTTTCTTGGTATAAATATAGACTTCTAGGCCCATGAGATGGGACTATAACATCACTCAGAAACATGCCAGTAGAGAAGATACTTGGGGATGTGATTTTCCTGGGAAATAAGTTAGTGCTATTCAAAACAGGCTGTGGAAAAGCCTCATTTAGGAAGTGTGATTCAGATATGCTTGCAGACGTGCTTTCACTTCTTGAAACAGTGAGATAAAGAGGCTTAAAGTGGATTTATCATTGCCTAATAGCCAAGATTTCACAATCTCAAATAAATTTACCCAAGGCTCCTGTAGTGCACACTTGATGTTGCGTGCAAATCCCAGGTGAAAGGCAAGTGGTTGAAATGATTTGAAAGTACAGTGTGATTGCATCAGCCAGGTGAGAGGCTGCTGGAGATGAGCCTCAGCCCTGAGTCAGCAGAGTGTGGTGCGGTAGTGGCTCTGCTGGAAGTGGTGCAGAGCCTCCCTGCCTCAACAGGAGCCTTGGGAAGCATTTTGGCTGAGAAAGCTCTCCTGACGCCTACTCCCTCTACAGTTGTTTCCACATTTCCACAAAAGTTGAGCTGTATCCCTTTGGCAGAACCTTCCCTAGGGTGCTCTGAATGATAGGCATGTGGTTTTGTCCAGCATTTACACGGGTCATGCAAAATGGGTGTGGGAAGAGAGGAGAAAAATGGATGTGTGTATGTCCTTGTTTCAAACGTGTATATTAGAGGCACCTAATGTGCTAAATTAATGTTCAGGAAAGAATAAAGACCTTAAAAATGAAAGTGTTGCAGGCTATACAAATGCTACATTCATCAGCATGGACTGGTGCATGACCCAAATTTTGTATTTTGCAAAGCAGTTTTCTCTGAGTGGCTTAGCAGATCTGCTTGGTGGCTTAAAGGATATAGGCAAAGGAGAAGCAGCCATAATTTTTACTCATGAGACCACAAGCGATCAACACCAACTATTTTTATAGTAGTATGAACTAAACTGTAATCCACAGTTCCTTGCCCTTTGCTGCCCTGGATGGGAGTATCCACATCAGCATGGTTTATTCTTTCACAGCACTGCGTCAGAGACCAAAAGTCTTCATCCAGCAAGCCTGGTACAGTATTTGCTGATGGAAAGAAGACAGCTGCTGTATGCTCATTGTTCCAAGGGGAATGTAATCTATGAAGGAAGAATGTGCATCAGGGGATCTCAGCATTTCAAAAGGCATCAAAGTCAAGAATTCTGAATGCTATCCTCTTAGAACAGATATAATACCTCTTCAGAGCACTTTGATTTCATTCTTCCCTTCTGCCCCAGAGGACAGGGACAAGCCCTTTTAATAAGACTTACATAAATTAATGTGCATGAAAATTCAGCCCTCTTAGAAATTTAATTTTTTCAGAAACCCAAGCAGGTGTTCAGACTAGCAATGAGTTACTGAACACTTCTTTCTTTTGCTCAGCTTTTTACTGATTTAGCTAAATGTGCTGCAATAGCCCAGCCTTCTGACCATGTGAGATAGCAAAATGGGGTAGCGACAGTGCTAGACTGTGAATAGAGGAGTCCAGCCACAATGTCACCAACCTACAGAATGCAGTCATCAATAGTGGCATGAAGGATGCTTTGTTAATCAATAGAAAAGCTGAAAAGGGACCAGATGGTTACGAAAGCTTACTCTAGCTATATATTCCTCTGCTGCCTACATGGGGAGATGTCATCACACTGACTTTTACAGCCTCAAATGGCTCCTTAAAACTGCAAAGCCTGCAATTGTTAATATTCTGCATATTTCTCCCACATCAGTGGAAAATATATATTGAGGTGAACAAATGCCATTTAAACCAGAAATGTTAATACAAATGTATTTTTTATTTTTTTAAATGCTTGAATGATTAGGACATGCTTGAAGTGATTGCATCCACCCTATTTTTATGTGCTTTAGATTCCTTTGTCTCTTCTACATTTAAAGGCCTACAAATTTTTTTGCATTGGTTTGCATATGGTGGTTGTATAATTTATACCACTTCTGGACTAAGTGCTGAAATTGTGTTTTATTACATCTAATAGTTGTGCTGCCTTTTAATTAAAGACAAGCACAATGCAAAACACTATAGTAAAATAGATGACAAACTAAGTCTGTAGCACCTAGTCTTCATACAGCAGGCCACACATGCACATGGTTGTTCACCTTAACTCCTCCTGGCATTGCAATGTCCTGAAGACTTGAATTTAGGCAAATGTAAATATTAAAACAGGTGACTACTTCTTGTTTCTGCTGGCTTTTTAACCACTTCTGAGAAGCCCCTAGGAAAATAACAGGAGAAGGCTGACATTTTATGAGCAATGAATTCAGTCCATTCGCAGATGTTGCCCTGTAATGGGAGGAATTATGGGTCCTTGTGGTTGGAGGCCAAGGCTGGCTGGTTCTTCCAGACCAGTTTGGCACTACAGAACAGTCCCCTCCTATCACTGTGGGTGCTTTGGGAAAGAGAGCAGGAATTGCTGGTCCAGTTTAACCAGTTTGTCAAGCCAGATCTAGTTGATTGGTTTGAGGTTTGACACCTCTATGCTAAGCAAATTAGTATTATGCCCATTTTAGGCTGTATTTAGGAGCTAAAAAAATCTTAAGAACACTACAGAAGGAGATATTTCGTGGTATGCTGGTGCTTAACTGATGCACATTTTTTGAGCTTATAGTAAATTGTCAGTATCAAGAATTTAACCAAATCCTTATCCTGCCTTTGTAAGATTTATCACAATCAATTCCACTAAGTTGTTTAAAGTTTTTACAGCTCTCTAACTGAAACAAAAAGTTCAAGCCACACTACAGCTGGAATTCTGGATATCTTTCTTTATGTTATCTATATCACTCTGTAATTATACCTTGCTGTTTGTGTTGTTCTTCTTTTGGTCTTAGTGTTTTATTAAAATTGCATCATCTCACTCTTTTATAGGTAGGGAAGCGGTGTAAGGAATGCTAGTTAAAGTGACATTCCCAGAAAGTTGGTTTCAGTGCTATGAATAGGAGATAGGGTTTTATAGAGTTTTTTATTCACTAGTGCTCCGCTTCAATTACTGCAGAAATTAGGGGCTTGATGTTGAAGTCACAGGAGTGGTACATATAGCATGTGTTGTGCAAGATGGATCAAGTATAAAGACAAACAAAAAAGTCTTGGTAACATTTGGTGAACCATTTTGGTTTGCAGCTGGTTGATAAACAGGGTTTTTGAGATTACTTAGTATTTTGAAACCTTAACAGAGCTCCTGGGAGATGGTTTAATGAACGGAATTGGAACATTGAATCATACAGATGCCATCTTCTTCTATTGGGGATATTAATGGAGAGAAATAAACTTATTCTCTTTCCTACAATGTGTTCAGTAGAGTGTCATTGGAACACGGCCTTTCCTGCAGGTTATTTAACATGAGTAGAAAGGCAAAGAGCTATTGCATTCTTTGCAAAAGCTGCATTGAAAAACAATGAGGGCAGCTAGGTTCTCTAGAATTGAACTGTTATCTTAATTCTGTACCCTACAGGAGTACTGAATCCACTAGTACACTTGGTTTTCTAGATTATAGTGGATCCTTAGCAAAAAAATCAGAATATATCATGCAAGTGCATACCTACTTAGAGAAAAATGCATTAAAAGAATGTGAAATAGTTCAAGTATTTTTTTCTTTTTAAGAACTGGTCAGTATGTGATTCTAGAAAACTATTATTTTGACCACATTACATGGTTGTGTTGGTCAAACTATGCATTTCTGTGCTAATCCTGTTAACAAGCATGAAGAGACAGAAAGCACTTTGTCATTTCCAGTGAGGCAGCTTATGCTCTTGAGTTTTATTGGTCTGTGAACTATGGAGGCTAACAGCTGTCCCTGCTAGATTACCTCATAGCTAAAGTCTCTTCTGAAATCAATTCAGTTCATGGATCAAGTAGATGTAAGACATAAACAAAGCAAAATTTAAAAAATGGAATGTAATACTAGTGAGTAAGAGGGAGAGGGAAAGGAGCAGCAGGTGAACTTGGGAGTGATTTCTTCCTAAATGTTTATAAAACCTCATTTAAATCCTAAAAGTTTAGGCTGAGAAATACTGAGAACTGAATTTTGTTTGGGTGAACTGATGTTTCCAGAGGTTTTGGTAATGGGTTTTACAGGTTTCATTTAATTGCTCTCCGCCTGGGAAAGCAGCCATGAGTGTGTGACTGATTGGAAATCCAGATGCAAAGTTGAGCCACTTTTTGCAGCTGTGCTGCAGTGAACCTAGTGACAGTTAAGGGAAAGTACAGAGTGTTCCTGAGGGAACATTTGGGGAGGGAGGAGTGTAGACTGTCTCGATCTTGGCAAGAAAGAATGTCACTAGGAATTAAAAAATGTCTTACCTACAATGAAATGTAGAATGGTTTCTCAAGGAGATTTGCCATGTTCTTTATGGAAAAGAAAGTCAGAAAGTTCTGTTTGTCTCAGGAAAGGAAATGAGTGCAGGAACATTTACTATAATGTTATCAGTTGCATTGCTTGCTTTCAAAGCACTACAGCACATCCAGATGGAGATGTCCTTTGGAGCATCCTACAGGAAGAACTACTCTGACAACATCAGCTGGTGAATGGAGCAGTGTGGCACCAAAGCAAAGGAAGAGCAAAGGATGGCAGCCTCCTTCCTCTGCCTGTTAACAGGCCAGGCCTGCCTCCTGAATCCTCTTCTATAGTTCCATATGCTTTTAATATATATGAATAAACGACTCTCAAGTAACACAATGGAGCCCAGAAAAAGAAGATCTTTGTGGCAAATAGAACGTCTCAATCCATGATCCAGATCTGTGCTAAAAAATATAGTGGCTTTTTTTTTTACATTAAAAAGCATTTTACTGTGTATATAGGTCAACAAATTTAGATTGATGTAGTTTTTGCTTGCTGCTTTGTATTTTTTGCTTCTAGAGAGTCTTCTTCAGTAACCAACTTCTTTGACCTTCGCAGCAAACCGTGCCACATCACGTGCAGAAAATGAACAGTTGGCAGACACACACCCTAGGAAATTCAAGTCTGTTCATATGGACTAGTTTAGAGATTATGGGCTGCTATAATCTCGTCCTAGAAACAGAAAAGTGTCTTTGAAATGTGAGAACCTTTGTTAACATCTACAGAGTCCAACAAGCTTTGTAGCTTTGCAAGTCCTTCAGTGTTTTGCAATGTGTTCTGGTATCCCCATTTTGTATCTGTCATGCTGAAGTATTTCAAATGCTCCTTGTGCTTCTGCTGCAAAGGGACACCCTATGAAGGGTGGGTAAAGGATAACCACTCCTTGAGGGGAAAGCAAAAACTTAGTCCTCACTTGCCGAAGGAGCTGAAGCAGAAATCCCTGCTCCCCATTCACCTACGCTCTCTGCCCCTTCTGTTCCATCAGCTTTTCTCTTTTCACCTTGAAATACGGCGCACTCTGGGTCATGGTCTATCCTTTTTCCTCTCTATCATAATTTCTCTGGTGTTTCCAAGAGTGCATTGGGGTAACTGGAAGAGCAGAAGTTCACTGCCCTAGGGAGAAGTCAGGTTTGATGGCTAATGGGTACATGGCAGGCGTATATACAGTACATACACAGTTATAAACCTTATGATCTCTTTATCAAGCTATCATGCAAGTAAATAGTCTCAGTTTGTAGTAGAAACAGTAAAGTTATTTGCCTAAATTTTGCCTGTCATAGGAAGCATGTAATCAAAGCAGCTACCACCTCCTTTGGAATTACAGATTTCGATGTCCAAATACTGACCAGGAAAAAATTCTTTCCTTTAAAGCAACAAAAAAATACAACTCAGAAGTTAATGGAGTTTCTATAAAATAGTTCCAGCTATATTACATTCCTCCTGCTTTTGCTTTGCCCCACTAGGCAACAAATCCTCAGAGAATTTCACCAAAGACAAAGTTCTTCACGAGCTACCTCAGCATGAGTCAAAGGGTGGATGGATGCATCACTGAAAGGCTGACACCAAGGAGGAAATCCCTACTAAAACGCAATAATAATTATGACAATTATATGTCAGGGATACTTTGCAAAATGCTATTAAAATATGGCAAGGTTTTATTGCAGGAAAGTGGATAGAGTCAGAAATAGTTGCTGGTTTTTTTAATGAAAATGTGTCTTCATTCCCAAGTTGAGAATTGTTATAATTGGTAAGAAATCTAACAATAATAGATTCCTAAAGTAATAGAGTTTACTCTACAATGGCATTTTGTTAGTGTAGCAGCAGTGAAAATACTCTATGAATTAAGACACGCTACCAATAAGAGCTGTCCTAGGCATTAACCTTTGTAAGCAATTTTAGTCATCTGCGACCTGATTATGAAAATGCTAGACTTTTGCAATGCACTTGGAAACAGTAGGCTGGTCATGAGAATGCTGCTATAAGCTGACGATTATATTTTATCTTATCTCTTGTGACCCTTGGCCTATTTAAAGCAAGTATCAGATGACCTTTTCTGTTTTGTTTCATCAGCAAAGAAGGCTAGATATTTTAATGAGCCTTTAATAAGCAGCTTCATGCCCCAGCTGCAATTCAGGAGGGTGGATCAAAATGATATTCAAGGTGGAAATGTATTTCATCCAACGGCAGGTGCAGAAATTGCCTTCCCCTGAGTTCAGCGCCATCACCTAGGCTCCCTCTATGGGCAGTGGCCAGGAATTCCACCGGCTCTACGCAGCCCTTTGCAAATGGGATCAGTTGTCCACAGCTATTTCTGGTTTTCTCTGTTTATTATAAAAAGACCACAAATTACTAGATTATACCTGGACAACTTCCACCAGGGATAACAAGGCTAGGGCAAATTAATTCCACTTGGCAAAGAATAAAGGTAAACTGGTATCTAACAGTATGTTATCTTTGTATGGAGTGCTGAGCAGTGCTACTTAAGTGGCCTGTCAAAAAGCCTCATAATGAAAAGTAGTCTAAAACTGATCCAAATCAAATAAAAGTGAAACTGAGGAGAAGCCAAGAACTTGAAGCAATCATAGCTCAGTCTTGGGCAACCCTTTAACAGGAGGCATAAACCCCAAAAGAAAGTAACTAAATCATGCTGCTCTTCAGTAACCAGGTTTTGATGACACTTGAATGAAGCTGATAAAAGGGTATGAGGCCTGGTAGTTTTTTCACATTTCCACACATTTTTTTCCACATACACATAAATGAGCGGCACCCTTCACCTGTCTGCTAAAGGAGTGACATGGCTTTCATTTTTGTTTTTCTTGGAAGAGATAACATGCTTCATGTAGTCACAGTGGTTGGTTTTCGGGAACTAAGAGGTAATCGATTCCTGCTTCATTTCCCTGGCATGCCCATGCAGCCCTGGTCCCTGTGTCAAGCTTCTTACTGCTGTCTTGCTGCAAGTCAGGAGCATTTCATCCTTGGTGATGTCCTCATGCTGAGAAGCATTGCGTCTCTCCAGAGTTTCATACCACCACACCCACCGGGCTTTCACTGGAGTCTTCTCAAGGGGGTTATCAATACAGCACAATACCCACAGAGCACTGGGATTGCCTAATGGAGAATAGGGGGAAATTGTTAAGATTACATCACGACTCCAAGCTATCTGAATCTCACAAATCTGGAAAGCAAATGTTGAACTCAGGAAACCCTACGTGTTGCCCATTGTTAAGTAAAACCCTGGGAGAAAAATGAACAAATACACTGCATGCTTTTTCTAAATATTGTTGATCTGCTCTGAATAAATGTTCTAAAAATGCTCTCATGGAAGAATAATGAATATAATAGATGCATTTTTGTTGGGACACATTCATTAGTACAAGGAACTATCAGTTTCCTAATGATTTCCTCTCTTACCAGTACATACTAAGTCTTTCCAAGCATGTTCGCCTTTTGCCATCAGATCTGTTCATTGATGAGAAGCAAATTTAATTTCGCATTTGCAGGGCATGTGAGAAGGCTTACCTCAATGAATCACTGAGAAGGAAATATCCTGGTTTGCTTGCAGAAGTGTCAGCTGAATGGAATATTTTTGGCCTTTGACAACACCTTGCTGAAGGCATTACTGGTTTTGGACACAAACGAGGGAGATGAAACTTTGTTCAGAGGGAAATGATGCAACATACCAAGGTAGCCAAAATGTAGCCATTCTTCTTCTTCATGATAAATTAAAATATAGAACAATTAATTTCCTTGGTAATGACAGATGTTGATTTTTAGCTTCTCTCTTGATCTTGCACAGTACTTCAAAATAGGTAATTTGTCTTGTATATTCAACATCCTGTTTGTTTTTTTTCTTGCACAGGAGAAGTTCACAGAAGATTTCAATAGGAATTGAGGACCCTGGCATTTTTATCAGTTAGGGATTTTTTCAGTCTTTTGCAAGTGCTCTCAGCTGGAACAATCTGGCCTATTGATTTGCTTCCTGATGGTCAAGGCATATCAGGCTGTATCTTCTGCAACTTTCCTGTAGACCATTGCTCTTACTTGTCAGCGATAATGCCTGTGAACCAGGCATGTCACACTCATTACCAAGATAAAAAGTCCCACAGGCAACTGTCCATCAAATTTACCTCAACTACTCACTGGTTCTTCTAGTCCCTGCCTTGTGTCCTGGTTTGCTCCTTGGTCTCCAACCACAAGTTTCCTCCTTCTTTCATGCCCTTCTGGTGAATTTGAACATTGGTTCTACTGTAGCCCTGGAGAATCTGAAGTAAGCAGGTAAAATTTGCTCCATTTGCTCCACCAGGCTCCTCTCTGTCCCTCTAGACTACTTTATACATTGCCCCATCTCTGAGATGTTTTTACTTGGTTGGATTTTTTTTTTCCTTGCTTTTGTGGTTCATAGCATCTCACAGAGTTGTGCTCTTCTTCAGGCTCCATGACTACTCTTTGTCAAGGCTCTTTGTAGGACATTTCTGTATCTCTTTTCCTTGCCTATGTCTTTTTGGCTTTTTCTTAATTTCCTTCTTAAAAGAGGATCCTGAAGTGTACTCTCCACCCTCTAGGCCTGCTGCTGGTCTCTTTTAGTTTTTATCCAGGGTGTTCTCTTAAAACCCAGATATGTGTTTCCCACCTTTGCCAATCATTTTCTCTAGTGAACAGGAATTCAATATAGTCCAACATCCAATCTTCAGAAACTCTCTTGCACTACTGTTTTACCTCCCTCCAGGAATAACAAGGTGTCTACGAAATGCAACTGTCTTGTATTGCACTGGTGAGTTGCTTATCTGTTGATGGGGTGAGTTGTTCTCAATTAATAACTCAAAGAAAAAAATTAAAAAAGAATTTGAAAGATGTTATTGTGAAAAGAATATTTTCTCTTTAAGGGCTGCATCCTCGTCCAGGTAAAATTGCTTCTTACCCCCTTTTATTTTTTTTTAACATAATTTTTTCCAAGGCCTATAATACATCAAGTGAAACTGAGCTGTCTACAGCAATGAATTTCTCTAGTTCCACATTTCAGGATGAGGTTATAGCTCTGAAATGTTTCTGCCAAATCATTTCTCATGATTATTTTCTCTTCCAGCTATAAAATTGTATGATCCTGATTGTTCTTACTGAAATAGGAACTTAGAGGTGTGGACAGCTTCTCCTTAGAGACGCTCAAGAAAAAATCAGGGAAGGTCTCACAGGAAGGAGTGGACTAACTGCTTATTACTATTCCTACTTGTTTACAATATCACTGTGTAAGCTGAGAGTGAAAGTGGTTTCTTGTGAGTCTCCAAAAACTAAGAGTATGCCATTACCAGAATAACTGGTGACAGACACCACTATCACTCTCACTCAAGATTACCTGGTGCATAAAATGTGCATCATCAGGCGTTTGGTCTATTCTTTCCTTTAGACTGGTGAGTGCTGCGAAGCCACTCCAAAAAACTCTTAAGGGATATACGCAGCTGTGATGGAAGTCCTTGTGCATAAACTGAACCTTATCCACGTTCCAGCGCTCCTTCTCTGATACACTCTTCTCCTTACCTGCAGGTATGCTGCACCATTGCGGTTAAATTCAAATATACTAATCTCACTCTGCATCAGTCTTAGTCAGAACTTCCTGCCTGACAAACCTTTCCAGCCACCTTCAGAGTGCTTGCTGTAACTTTGAAGTTACAGTAAATTAGAGGAGCCTGACAGCAGGGAAATCTCACTCTTTGTTCCCTTTCCCTTTGTGTCAAGTGTTGTATTTGCACCTTCTGCAAATCAGCATAAGGGTAGTGAGGCCAGAGAAATGGTCTGTTCAAATCCAGGTGAGTTCTCATTTCTGAGGGTAACTGGTCATACAGAAAGACATCCAAGTGACTCTCAGACCCTGTGTTTTATTTATCTTCTCTTATATTTCCTCAATTGCACCTTCCTGTAAATATAGAAAATTAGCTTATTAAAATTTTAAAGAATAATTGACCATCTTTTCTTTCTCCTCTTCCTGCCTTGCTAGACAGTTTGTCGTTTGTAAAATTTACTATCAAAACAGGCAGCTTTAGCTACCATAATAAAGAAGAAAGGCTTCCTGTCCCTACTGGTCCCTATCCAAAACTTTCTGCTATTTCACAGGAACAGGTCCACTGAACGGTGGGAGTATTTCTACAGCTATCTTGCTATATGGATATAAGGAAGAAGGGTTTGCAGGGAAAGCTTTGTTAAGTCTTTGTTAAACTAGCTGATACAGGTGGAAAAATTGGGTAACTTTTCAGGCCCAGGATCCCTTCTGCAGTTCAGCCAAAATCACTGTATTCCACCTATACAGACATATATGTGTTTTGGTTGGTTGTTTCAGCTTTCTTACTGATGGACAAAGCTGTAAGAGCATGAAATCTGGGAGGAAACAAAAAACCACTGTTGTTGATTATTCAAGCTACCAGCTTTGATCATTCATATTCTGAGAAGGACTGTGAGCCTGTCTGCATAGAAAAGCCTCGACCTTTCAGACTGCTCCTCATTCAGGGACCTCGGGTTCACCCAGAAAAATTGTTTGAGATAAATGCATTTCTACAGTGCTGGGATGCATGTGACCTAGCCAAGCCTCCCAAGACTGTTTTTTGAAGGAATCCGTGTGCCTGCCAAGGATAGCCCTTTGCTTATTCACTGACACCATTTGCTGTAAAGTTGCACTGATTTTCTCAGTACTGTAATGTCCTAATGACATTAGGCAAGAATAGGCTGTACAAGTATATTACCACATACTTAGCAAGTATTGCCAGTCAAGAAAAAAGAACCCTTCAAGTACTGGGAGAAAGGTTGTCCTAGTTCTTTGGAAATCTTTTGTTTTCTTCTTTGACCTAGCAGAGACCCAATACTGCCCAGTGGATTGTTCAGAATTTTGCAACTGTAAGGCAGAATCTGGCAGAATCTCAAGAGTGGAATGAGTAAGGGCAGATTTCTGAACTCACTTGATAAAAGTGTTTGGAAACAACATAAAATAAATGAGTCAGCACCAGCTATATTCACTTCTGGTAAATAAAGGGTCAGGGCTGTGGCCCTCAGAGGGAAGGTAAAGTTGGAGCTCTGCTCTGTGAGAGAGAGGCGAGGTTACAATGGGGCAGACAGGGGCACATCTGGATTTTCAAGCAGAGAAGAAAAAGAACAAAGGGCAGAGCACTATTGTGATACTGCTGGCTCCTCCTGTTTGCAGCACATGGTGCAGAATGGTACGAGGAAAGTGCTTCAGCTCTGATACCAAATGCCTTCTCCTGCATGTGGAGCTAGCAAGTGATTTCTCCGTTGTCCTTGCACAAAATTGCAGCTCTCCTTTACTTTCACCATATATAGACATCCCTGCCATCAATCTGCAGCAGGCCAGTCCTGTCAAGTTAACAGATTATCTAGTACTGATACACAGCAATCTCTTAAACCGAGAGGTTTTCTTGAAAGGGTTGGGAGGGGAATATCCTGTACTTCATTCTTTTTCTCTAGCACACCTCTGGCCCCCTCCTTCCACTTCCACACCCTGAGCTCAAGTTTGTAAACCTTTTGAACTATTTAAAAAAATGTACAGCTTGTCCTCTAAGACATAGGAAATTACATTTGATGGTCTATTGTATAAGAATTTCCATATTTAGAGAAATATCAACAGATACAATCTCTGATTTCCTTTTCCCTATACTCCTCACTTTTGCCTCTTCATGCATTGCTTGGTTTGGCTGCTGCCATATTGTAACAGAAGCAGATGTCATCAATTAGAAGATGGATTTAAAACTAATTAGAACATACTCATCCAGCTACTCTGGGCTGGATTTTCTACCCCAGCCCACATCTGGTATTTTTGATGGGTTTTAGTGCATTTAAAGATACTTCAGAGGAAGCTTCTACTCAGCCTGCGCAAACATATGCTACATATAAGGAAATTTCGGCTCCCTGATCTATAGATTCTGAAGCAGTCCTTATAGGACTCAGAAAAACAGAGGTCAGTGTTATTAGATTGGGTCAATTATTTAGCTAAACTCTAGAAAGGATTTCTAAACATACAATTTGGGTTTCTTGTGGTTAAATATTTGGTATAATCATAGTATAAACATTCTCAATGAAAGCAAACTCAGCAACAATACTGATTAAGGAAGGAACTCACCAGCAGGAGCTCAATAACTTTGTAGTTGCAAAACCCATTTGCAGACAGGCTGGAGAGGAACACTACAAAGCAGAAGAAAACAGAAATATATGCTTTTCCTAAAACAAACACCCATTTCTGTATCTATTGCACACATAAATTTATTCCTTGGGTGACATTTGAGAGAATATGCATCTTATATGGCAGCTGTTGGTCACCACTTAAGGTACAAATTGAAAGCACCTGCACTTTGGCACCCAAAATGATCCAGGTGGCCAGCTCCAAATGGCAGGAATTGCTGTGTGGTTAAAACTAGTCTTTTGTGAGGTGTTGTTTAAGAAATCTGAGGATTCTCAGAGAATGGCTTATTTTTTTCTTGTGTTTTGTTTTGTTGCATTGGATTACTATTGCAAAATGGGGCAGAACATTAGAACTTAAACTATTGCAAAATGGGGCAGAACATTAGAACTTAAAAACTTAATGCTTTTTGCTTTTCACCTTCCCATTGGGTTAAATACTTTTGACAGTCTTCACTGTTTAGAAAGCACAGATAAAGCTTGAAGACTGGCCAAACTTTTCTGTAGTGTATCAATTCATAATATGTATGTTCAGTTAACCGAACCATATTTTCCATTATCAGTCTTCTGGCTCTATTTCACTGGTATACAAAGAATATTTTGCACTGTAAAATACCCATGTAACTACAATGTTTATATTCATAGAATCACAGAATAGTTAGGGTTGGAAAGGACCTTAAGATCATCTACTTCCAACCTCCTGCCATGGTCAGGGACACCTCACACTAAATCATGCCACCCAAGGCTCTGTCCAACCTGGCCTTGAACACCACCAGCAATGGAGCATTCACAACTTTCCTGGGC
>JARCZZ010004441.1:10153-30956 GCA_030323915.1 Brotogeris chrysoptera | reverse complement strand
TGTTCCCAGGTTGAAAGTCAAGAACACAGCACTGCATCAGCTACTAATAAGGAGAAAAACGACTGCTACTGCTGAACCCAGGACACTATGTCAAGCATGACAGTCTGTGGCATGGAAGGGCCTTTTGATCTCTTTGGCTAGTTCAGGTCAGGTGTCCTGTCTCTGGTCCCTCTGAGCTTTCTGTGGCCCTCCTCACTGGCAGGACACAAGACACTGAGAAGTTCTTGATCAGGGTAAGTGCTACTGAACAACAATTATAGCATCAGTGTGTTGCCAGCATTACTCTCATACTAAATCCAAAACCACAGCACTGACCACCTACTAGGAACAAAATTAACTATCCCAGCCAAAGCCAGGACATAAACGAAGCACATCTTCCTGCTGATGTGGTCATACCAGCTCTCACAGTAACCTCAGCTATGTTATTAAAAGTACTAACTCAATAGCTCGTGGCCTTCACCCACCCCCATCACGCTCCCAGATTCTTGTAAACACCACAATCATCGCCAAAAAGAGAGGTGAAAAAGCATGATTGTGTTACTAGGGCATGTAAAGCAGACATCACTCCAGCACAGCTACAAGCTAGCAGCATGAAAGAACTCCATGACAGAAATAAGGGGAATTAAAGACTGGGAAAGCAAGAGGTCAAGACTGAAATTTAGTAACTGAACAACATGAGGGAATTAGGCAAAATACCTGCTCTTACATCACCTTTATGTGGCAATTTGCATCAATCTTCACCATTTGTTGTTTCTAGGAACATGTTATTAAGAGCCAGGAACAACAATAACAGCTTGATGTTGTGTCCTGCAGGCAGCTGCCTCGCCATGATGCATTACTGCTGCCTCTCACTCCACTGATCACTTCAGGGTATGGCTAACAAGATGACAATATTGTGGGAGAAAATATCAGCTATTTCTGTCCAGGCCTAAATATCCTTTTATCTTCCATGCAAATAACATAGGCTGAGACTAGCGGCCTTGGGATCTTATCTAGCATAAGCTTCTCAGCCTAAAGATGCAATATGTTTTACCTGTCTTCTAAGGAATAACTCTGGTGGTGTTTAAATTTGCGTGTTCAGGATGGAGCCTGCCCATGACAGCCCTTCAGAAGAGGATTTCCACTTCATTATAGCTTTCCTTGCGGACACCATTTACGTTCTTAGTATTTGTGTCAGATATGCTCTCTGGCATCCTAAACCTAAGGAGCAATTTGTTACTGTCAGGTTTTATTTCATGGGGAAATGTGGTACCTGCAATAGTAGGAAAAGAGCATCAGAAAAATTTTGGATTCATTTTACTTTTCACTCCTGGACTACATAAACCCATTATTTTGATTCAGGAATCAACCTGGTTTAATAATTTAAGCTAAATCACAGCAACTGAGCCTTCGTCAGTACAAACAGGAGTTGCAGCCCTGTGTCAGAAATGTTAAGAGTTCAGCTATTACATATGCCTGATTACTTTCAAAGTCTTGACAACCTGCAGCACTAAGCCAGCACTGATTTCTAAGGCCCAAACCGTAGTTTGCTTCATGGGATCATCCTTTTCTTAACCTAAATTTTAATTAGGTTAAGGGAATTCAGCTAAGTCAGCAAACTGGAGCAGTGAACTGAGGTAGCAGCTGTATTTTCAGGGAAACTATTTTCTTATAGAAAAGAGGAGGTTCAGTTCATAAATGCCAAGCAGATCACAGCCCAGACCTTGCTGCTGTAGAGAAATAAGTCAGTCATGAGTATATTGTACAGACTGAAAAAGACCAAACCATTGAAAAACCCCAAATTACCAGTATTTACCTGGGTACAGAATAGACAGACATCCAAGTAAACTGTTCTAGGTTGCAGACTAGTGGGAAAACATTCTTGACTGCACTAATTACATTGCCAGCATTCCCATAGTTCTTCCCTTACAAAGACCGCACAGATGTAAGTCTTTATGAATGGAACAAGCAGCTTTTCAGCTTGGCAATAAGATGCTGTATAAACAGCATTGAAGAGCACTGCAAGAGAATTCAAAGCAGTAAAATGTGCTGTTTTGATCTACATAACCACTTTGAAAAGCGTAAGCCTCTATCAGCCTGAGGTGTGTGACATGTCAGATGTTACTGTTAGCTCTCAGCTGCCTGCCCTGAGCCTGATAACAGCAAAGAGTCACAATGAGTGTGCTGGCAGAGATATTACAAGCCATAAGCTCTGAAAATCGATGAAGCATGTACCCTCTAAGCCAGTTTGGTGAAGTAACATGAAGCATTATTTCAGGTATTATTATATCTTTGTATGCAACATTTATTCAGACTGATTTTGTAAGACAAGATTTTTAAGCACTTTTCCCAACTTCAAAACATGCAATCAGTGTTATTATTGAACAGAAAGCCTGTTTGGATTTGGTTTATGCTCCTTAATCATAACTCTTACCTCATTCCTGCTAGGAAAAACACAAACCAACTCCTCTTCCCCTCCCCCCCCCAAGGTCTAACCCAGGGTTACCATTTAAGACAGAAGAACTTGTATCTGTATTTTCTTCTTTGCATAAATACTGCTCTGCTTTACTGTGCGGCAAACACTCATTCCAGTGAGCTTTGACTGCAGAATGCACTACCATGATGCATTTATGTTTAGTAAATTGTATAAATAGTGGGAAGTAGACCACAAGTGATGCTTTATGCTTAAATCACTGTTTTGTTTAACCAAAAATGTCTCTTGAGCAGTAGTGCTAGAATAGGTACACGTTTTTCCCTTTGTACAGCAAACTTACATGGACCGCACAGTAAATCTCTCAACTGATACAGGCACAACAAAGAATAAAATACTCCAGACTTCAGGAAAAGAGACAGATTTCACAGTCTTTAACCAGAGCAGAGCTCTGCTATGCAGAACAGCACTAAAGAAAAGGCACATGGTCTCTCTTTCCCGGACTAGCAGGAGCAAGAAGAGATCAGCTAGACTGTCTTATTTAAATGACTTATAACTCAACAGTAAAATGATTTCTAAACATGAGTTCTGCTTTATCTGCTGCATTGAAATGCCAAAGTGAGACCCTGCCTGCCGTGGCCTGCTTGCCCTGCCCAGCATGGAGTCTGCAGAATGATCCATAGACAGCTTCTGCCTGCTTCTTCCAGGCAGCTCACCAATCCCTCAGGGATATGCTAATACAGGAGCAGACAGCACCAGCATGCGAGAAGATACTCATGCTGTATTTTTGCTTTCCTCTTTATAAACGTACGTACAGGCAAATCCCCAAACCTTCAGTGGGAACTTGAGGAGTTGAGAGGGGGATGCCAAAATTTTTCACCATCCAGGTAGTTTATTTTTCCTTTGCTCCCCACGTGGATTGCAGAATGCTCTCCTGTCTGCCCCTCTTGTCAGGGTGCTGCTGACATTCTGGTGCAATACCCAGGGAGAGGAAACGATGATGGACCCACCACACCACAGGCACACAGCACATGCCATGACAAGGAGCTCCATAGCCACCTGCCAAAGACTGGCCTGTTAGAGCACCACAGCAGCCGCTCAGTTAAATGCCACCAAATCAGAACAAGTTAAGGCTCACTGAACGCTTCAATGTAATCATGTCATACCCTTCAAAGCTCCCTCAAAAGCCTTCAAAGAAAGGGCCCAATCCAAATGCTCATCAGGAGTTTCCTCCAAATGATTTTACTGAGCTCTGTTTGGCAGCGCCCATTTTACTGAGGTCCTCTGCTCTCCCTTGCTTCACACTGAAAGGGAAACAGCGATATTGCCGGAGGCAGCAGAGGAGGTCCCACAGGAGCAAAAGACTACTGGAATTCTTCTCCGGCATCTCCTGCTCTAATGCAGCAAAACCAACTTGCTTGCAAAAAGAATTCAGCCATGGAGCATGCTGGCCACTGTAAGAGCATACAGCACTCTGCTATCAGAGTCTTCCTTGTGAAGGGAAAAGTAAAGACACTCAAGAAATTGCTTTGTCAGTTCAGAGTTAGTTTGTGCAAAAGGTTTGCATCTACTGCAGATGTATTTGCCAATTACAGCACAGTACACTGAGGAATTCAGCCTTCAGAAAAGCTACAGTGAAGAGTAATTTTAACGCTGCATAAAAAGCATGCTTTTATGCTACTTGTTAAAGCAGTAGCTGAACGCTGAAATATAGATCTCTCTTCCAGGTAAAAAAACAGTTCAGTATCTATGCCATTGAGCATCCTACCTAAAGGAATTTGTTTCCAGACAGACCCAGCACTTTACCTCTCACCTGAGGTTTAGTTTTGTGCCTTCCTGTCTACTTCTGCTTTTTAGTTCAGTGGTTTCAGCTGTCCATAAAGAATCATAACTGGCTCCATTCCAAGCATTTCTTGTACAATTTCCAAAGGGTCGGATCAAAGCCCTTTTAAACAGAAGGAGAGGCTGCTGCCACTTGCCCAAGTTTGAGTCAGGCTATAAGGCCATTACGCACAAGATAATCTAACAATCTAGAGGTGACTGCCAGTCACTTACTTGCTGTTTCTTTTTCCCTGGAGGTCACAGCAAATTCACTTTTAACATTAGAATCCCAGACAAAAGATTCTGATGTGACTACAAGAAGCTTTTGGACACTAGCTCCAATTCATGGCAAGCCTGCATAGCCAAGTAGTCATTTTTAGTGCATGTTACATTGACGATCACTACTATGTTATCAGTTTATTGGTCTCTTTCACAAAAAGGTTGCCCACTTTGCTTTTCCACTTATAAAATGAGACCATTTATTGAGCTTTTAGCAGACTTTTGGCATTAAAATGCTGCAGCATATACGAAAATGTGTGATCAAAGGAGGCCAGCTCCTGCTAATGTTTCTTTTCTTCTAATCTTCCATCCACAGGCAGAAAACCTGGATGAATAGATAAGTTGGTCCCATGAGGTGGATGGGACTTCAATAACAAAGCTTATGCTACTTACACTGCTGCTCATTCAGACTTTTTGTGTGATTGAAGAAACGAGATTTCACTTGCTTCCAGCATTCATTTGCAGAATAAAGGCAAGATTATGTCCTGCTTGCTTTTCCTTTCGGAGTGTAGGAAAACCATCAACACTAACTCCTAAAATAGTTTACAGGGGAAAAGACATAGAGGTAGGAAAAAGTTTTATTTCACTCTCTCTATATAAAGATCAGCCAGAAAAATACAGCAAAGCGGTCTAGGATAGTAATTTTGATGTACTTGAATATGTAGCTAAAAAAAGTCAATGAAAACTTGTTCGCAAACACCTGATGTACTCGAATAGCACATCTACCAATGTGGCCTTGTGGCAGTTTCCCCAAGTAACAGGAAGATAAATATTTTAGGTACCTCTTTGTATCCCCCTGATCTTAAGAGACCTGAAAACTAGTCCCAAAATTATGACTTATTTTTGAGAAACGCCTAGAAGATTTAGTGCTTTTTGAAAGAAGGGGGCACAGGGGACAGCATCATTGGACTTTAAATCCCTGCCAGCAATTTTAATGAATAAATACATGCCTTTTTGCTGTTACCATACCAACCTGCACCAAGGGTGGTATCCTTTTATTCTACAGACAAACATGCAGAAAACCCCTATTTACTGAAAGTAATTGAGTATTCTACTACCTAGGTGAAAATACCTACAATTTCTTCATGAGCTGTATGAAGCTTGTTTGAGGAGGAAAGCCATGAAGCGGGGGGTGTGTGCGTGTGTAAAGATTTATGTTCAGCCTTTGGTTTCTGACACTGGAGTACTTGAGAAGCCAGGATTGAACCTCACCTCCCGCACAATGGCCCTCCACTAACTCATGCTCAGCCTCCAGACTGCAATAACCATCCAAAGCAAAATAAACAGTGAAACTATAAGGTAAAGTAACTCGTGTATGGGACAGAACACCCATTCCACCTTTGGCATAGGAACAGTTCAAAGAGGCCACCTCACTAATTTCAATAGGCTGGTAGGTATACCGCAGCCCATTTAAACTAACAGGAGCTGTATTCAAGGGACATTTTGCAGGTAAAAAGTATCTATGAGCATATATATACACAAGGTATTTGCATACACATGTCCACATGTGTATACATTACCTGACCAGCTCCTTGAACAAAAAAGCCTCCGTCTCTCTGCATGCTACAGGTTGCAGGAGTGCACTGTGACCCATTGGGAGGGAGAGTAGATTTCTGCCAATGTTCTCAATAGCTTTCTGGCTCAGCAGGTTTATTCTTTGAAGTTTCACCTGTATCATTCCAGTATTCTCTGCCGCACATCACCAGGGAGGTACAGACATCTCTCACTAGTGAGAAAGATTTGACCTAAGCACACATCCTGCAAATTCATGCTTTTTACAGCGGCAGACCTGCCTCTTGACACAAGCTGCAGACAAACCAGCTCTAGTCGAGTATTTCAAACCCTCCTCAGGTGATAAAGTAAAATAGCTCTGGTCATGGGAGAAAAGGAAGAAAAGTGCAGCCCTTGGGGATGTACCGCAAGAGCTGTTAGCCAACTGCCAGATACTGTCAGCTTCAGTTGAATCTGAACCCAGCAGTTTCTTCCTCCTGGGGATAGTGTCTTGGGAAAACAAAAAGCCAGCTCCTTCCTCCAGGCTCAGATTATCTGGTTGCAAGGAGAGCTGCCACTGTAACAGGATTTGCACTAATTACATCAAGTATCGTATAAAACAGTGTTCAGAAAATAATAGACTTGAAAGCCAGAAGGTTAATGCGCACACCGATTCCAAACCCCTCACTACCCTGAACTCCCATGTAGAAAAATGCAGTCAGGGTGTCTAGGAAAGACACAGACCATAATTACTTTATGGAAATGATTACCTGGCAAGGAAGTGTTGAGAGAATTCCCTTCCACAGTCATTTCAATAGCCAGCGAAATAAATAGCAAGATCAGCAACCACAAAACTCCGTCTTGTTTTTGCAATTGAAAAAACTGAGACAGAATCCAGCCATAATTTCTTCCTAGCAATCACAGGGATGATTGCAGTCTGCCTGCTTTAGTGGGCAGACCAGCTCATTCCTATGCGGCAGGTGTAGGGGAACATTTCCTACATATATTCACTTTAACCTGCTGCAAACACATTATAGTCATACAGACTCATGTACTTTTCAGCTCAGTGAACACACATTGACTACTGAAATTGGAAATGCACTTGGTTTAAATGAAGAGTACGAGTTAAAAGAAATACATCTCCACCAGATTCATGTAAGTGCATCCCATGATGGAAACACACACTGCTCTGGTGGCAGAGTTTGGCTCTGTGATTTTATAGCTCTGTGTAACAGAGACATCTATGAGAAGAAACTGCACACCTGTGGGAACATGCAGGGTCAGGAGGAGATGTGATAAAAGCCTATTCCCTTTACAGCAGTCTGAGAAAAGCCATTTTAGCCACTGCATCAAAGGAAAAAAAATATGTTCCCTTCTCCAGCAGGGGCTTAGGATGTAAGAACATGGAGAGGCTTGACTGCACCAAACCCACAGGTCTCCTCAGTCCCAGGAGCAGAACTTGTTCAAACAACCCCTACAAGCGAGTCTCAGATTATTTTTTAGGCACATCCAAATACCCAAATAGTAGTGAGAAATCCAAATCTCCAACTTCCAACAACATAAAACTTATTAAAATACTATAAAACATTAAAATCATACAGCTTCAGGTTTGCTTCCACACACCTTGAAAAAACTGTTAGAAATAACCTCTTTTGATAATGTCAAATTAAAACACGCAATAAAACCAGAAAATTCCTTCAAAACCATGTGCTTCTGGATACAAGATGACTCTCATAAGACATTTTAAGTCAATCTGACAAGCACCACTTATACTGCATGTATATGCATATGTATATGCATGTATATGGATGAGCATCCTGCTCCTCTCACACAGGAGTATTCTCCTTCCCTTCTCAGCCTAAGAAGCAGCACGAGTAGATCTTAAAATATTGATCTAATTAAAACCAGTGGCAGTTCTGCCATCTGACCTTACTGCAGTCACTTGTTTTCCTTGCTTTAACATTTACTAGGATTACACAGAGCTGATTTTAATGGAAAGGTTTGCAGGATAACACGCTACTGTGAGGATCCACTCCCTTAACACAGCAAGTTACCTTACTGTTCCTTAGATGCATACATTGTTCCACTGAGGCACAGATGAACATCTATGCAGTTTGGGAAGGCAGACAGGAAGTTTTTCCTCTTTCTTCCCCTTTTTCACTTTGTCTCCAAGTCATGCATGAGTAATTATACAGTGCCCACAGGAATAAAAGCTCCTTGGAGAATTTTCATCAGCAATTGGGAAGGGGGAGGTGGAAAATGACTACAAAAAGCACTCCGCTGTTTTCCCCATATGACTGTTATTGTAATGAGGCTTATTCCATAAAGTAGAAACAAAAGGTAGAGTAGAAATTAGGATAAAAGATACTGCATCCCACCTTCAGTTCTACATTGACTCACGCTCCTCTGAGGCCACATAATCTCAGCCTAAATGGATCTCCCACTGCTGGATTGTGTCTACATGAGGAATTCTTATGCCCAGGTTGGATCTAAAACCCAGAGAAGAACACAAATGAAAGCAGAATCAGCATCCTTAAGGAACAGCGAAACACAAGTATTTTTAGGGTAGAGTCCAAAATGTACTGCCGTTTTAATCTTGTTTTGAAGCCTGTCTATGTCATAGAATTTAAACCAAGCTAGAAAGACATCATGTACCTAGAAAACTTACCATGAAGGCAGAGGAGCAGGACTAACAAGGCAGATGCTTTATGAAGTTTGGCGGTCCTACATTTGCAGCTAAAATCCACCAGATGGCTCAGTGAAAATTCCTGTCCAGGAATGCCAGGTTCAGACTTGCAGGGCTTAACATTCATTCCGCAGGAAGATAAGAAATGAAAGGCCCATGCAGACGCATAGCACTACTTCCCCAAATGCCAGACATGCTCCTTGCCATGGTCACACTGCTAGAAGTAGATAACAAAACATAGTATGGGGGACAGACCTGTAAAACTACAAACACCCATTTTGAAACTATTTACACAGAACATCAATCCTTGATAAAGAGCCCATTTTGGGAAGTACATAGGGAGAAAAGAACGCTGGAGAGCCCACTTCCCAATGGGAGTTAACCTGACTAAACAATATATGCAAGTGATTCTTCACAATTGCAGCTTAATGAGAATTGGGATTTCAACAACTGTTACAGAAACTTCCATAATTTAGGTGTGGGAACTTTTCATCACTGTCAGGAAAGCTTCATGGGAAGAACAGCATGTCCCACAGGCAAGCAGTGAAACGCACTTTGCTTACAGATACTTAAGGATATGATTCTACAACGACTATCAGCCGGTCTGTAGAGCGTGGTTTTGAATCCCAGAGCCAATAACAAAGCCAACAGCCAGAAAGGAAGGCAGAATCTGTTTTCCTGCAAAAAGACAGGACAGACAGAATGAAGGACAGATGCACAGAAGGGATTAGTTTGTTGATAGCTTTTGAATAACAAGTAACCTCACTCAGCTGCAAGGAATAGAACAATATAAATACTGAGTAAGGAAAAGACTACAAGATGACACTTAAGAGTTAGGGTAGAGAAAGCATGGACTTCTGTCTATTAAGCTTGATGGACACCTAAGTAGTCCAATTCTTCATTTGATAGGACAGCTGTAGGGAAACATACATTACTCAAATGGAGAAAGAGACTGCTTAGGGGGTTTTAAAAATGGTGTTGAATGTAGAAGCAGAAAAATATGCAAAACAGAAGAAAAATTATTGCACCAGTGTAGACTAACAGCATCCTGTCCAAGTAGTGAATAAGTGGCAGCTGTGGCCCTTAAAGCTGTTCTGCAAAGAACAAAACAAAACAAGGCATGAAAATACCCTGTGCCAGTAACGGAAAACGACACATTCTTTAACCAACACATCCTATAGCTATCCCCGTTTGTTTTTCTTGTCCTGGCTACAAAATACTTCTGTAAGCATGCCCTACACTTACCTTTAAGGGTCCCGTTAGCATCCTAAAAGCAAGTTTTGCTCATGTTTTCTTTTCTAGCTACAGACAAGCACTTGCAGTTATAATGAATGTTTTTGTTCAAAGTGTGTTTTATTGATCAGCCACTTTATTCAAGAGCATCATCAGAAACTCATCTACTTATTAATTTCAGCTTCATAAGTTATTTTAACACTCTTCCCTAGGTACTACCTCTTCCTTCAGGCATACCTGTCATTTCTGTCAAGAGTGCTTCCAATTGTCAAGAGAACCAAAGAAGCACTGACTTCGTAGAAAAATGACATCGGCAAGGATTTATGCATTGCAGTAGAGATATACAAAATAATGAACAGCAATACAGAGATAAATTGGTGCTTCTTGCACCAGGCTGCGTGAGCATAGGCATGGTCTACAAGAAGGTAAACGCAACATTGAAAGAAAACATTGAAAAGACTGAGTACATTACATAATGTTAAATTAGACTGAAGGACTCATACACACATCATGATAGTCATGGCAGAAGTCTACAGAGATTGTAAGCATTACGTAGTATCAACTAAATGGAGAAAAAGCACCAGGGTTTATCTACTCTGGGAACAGATACGCTACACTTTACCTGGTTTACACAGTTGCAATGAGCAGAAGGAGCAGCTTATTAAACACCGTGTTATAAAATACAAGCAGGGCCACACAAGTTCACTCAAATACCATTCCCAAGGAAAACACATACCCTGACCATGCAACCAAGTCAATACTATTACACTCAGTAATATTTACTGTTGTCCTTCAGACTGAAGTCATGTTGAAGACCTGACCACAAGCCAAAGTTCAATGCTTATCTCAGTATGCCAGTTCCTGCAGGCATAAGGCAGAGCCATATTAAGACTAAATGACTGGGTAGAGCCCCTGAGCTTACTGGCATGGACATCATCTCCATGAGCCAGGGATGAAGCTGGGACCAGCCTCCTGCTCTTCTCCTTTGCAGCCAACAGTCCTAACAAACCCTACAGTGGCAGAGACCAGCACATCCCAGAAAAGCAGCAGTAGGAAGGGTAGGAGTGCAACAGCAATAGCTTTTAATGCTAGCTTGCATCACACATTTATTTTCTGGGTGACTTAGGCCCCTGCAGCTAATTCATGTTTGAAAATGCCCCTCCAACTCCTGATCACAGATTCAAAATGCCAGACCAGAGCTCAGCCCTGCTCCTGCTGCCTCAGCTCTGTTCCATCACTCCACTTGGAAAGGGGTAGAGGCAACTTACTACAACTTCATGCATAAGGCAACATCTTACTTTTGATGCCAATTTTCACCTTAAAACACAAATGCAAGCTACCGCCACTTTATGACTATTTACTGTCAAGGATTCCAGTAAGTGCTATGAATATTTGCACGTTCTACTCAGATATTATGGCTGTTACACTTCACATGTTAAAACATCCAAATACTTAAACACAGCTAAAAACACTTGCAAGGGTAATTGAAAAAACCAGCTGAGACTGTATTCACTGATTCCTATTGAAGCATTTGCAGAATGGCTAAATAACACAAGCTATAAGAGATAAAACAAGCTTTTTGAGTCTCTAGAGAGATCTGTTCAGGTTTCTAGGTTTATGTTTAACCATAAAGAATATTATTTTAATGGAAATATATATTTACACTTAAAAGTATGCCTTCCAGAGGTGAGCTTTGAGAAAACATGAAGACTTTTCAGTGACAGCAACACTAGAAGAAAATGCATGTTTCATATGACCATGTTCTTACTCTTAACTGTGGATAATCTACTAGTGGCTATTGGAATAGCTGGAAAGGAGGGAGCAACCAGTTTATCCGCAGAGCAATTGCGGTACTTGCCAACATGATATATTGCAAGAACTGTGATAAAAACCATAAATACAAAAGGGAGGAACAAAAAGCAAAGAAAGAATAGTGGATATCATCTACAGAGGGGAACTTTTAAGCCAGGAAATGCTCTTTTATACATATCTGTGTATTTTGATTAGAAAGATCTATTGAATTTTCCTGTTTTCAAGATCACATGGGAGGTCAAGACATTTTTGGCATAGAGATAATATATATTTGCATAAAAGAGACCTGGGATGTCACAGCTATGAGGCCTGCGCTATACCAGCATAAGAAGGTGCCTCTTTAAAACACTTGATGGATGATAACACATTAGACAGTTGACAGCTGGATAACAATCCTTTTCTTGTGCAGCATCATCGTATCATCACCAGCTGCTTTCTGAAGTAGCTTTTAGAGCTGGCTATGCATTACAAATGTTGTAATGCTTCTCAGACTGTTAACCCTGTGATTTATTTACCTATCTGAGCATCATCAATGAATGCTGGAGCATGTTGTTTTAAGGATTCAATGTCTATCTATGATGATGAATAATTCCGCCACTAAACCTATAAACTCTGTAAAAAAGAAAGCAAGAAACACCTTTTGCAATGCTCCTTTTACAGGAAACTTTTAAGGTGGGCCAGTATAGGAATGTTATTCTATTTAATTTTACCCCAAATTTATGTTGGCTCCAGCAGCTCTCATATATCTCCCTGCACCAGAGAATAGCAAGATGAGAACACAAGACTGAGGGGTGCCTCCCAGGCCCTGGAGTCCACACCTCAGCAGGCAACTTGGGTTAGAACTTCTATAAGTTAAGCTTACATTAAAAATCCTGTTGGGAAGCCTCATTTCTCAAAACCTTTTTTGTCCTTAGAATCATAGAATAGTTTGGGTTGGAAAGGACTGTAAGACCATCTAATTCCAATGCCCCTGCCCTGGGCAGGGATACCTCCCACTAAACCATGCCACCCAAAGATCTGTCCATCCTGGCCTTGAACACCTCCATGGATGGAGCATTCACAGCTTCCCTGGGCAACCCATTCCAGTGCCTCACCAAAAATCCAGTTAAATGTAAGTGATTAACAAGATTGGTGGCTTTAACAGCTCCGTGGAAGACTCCTGAGATCACCCATAGGAGTAAGGCAGCATCCTCCTCCCCACACCAACCCTTGTCTTCAAGCCAAAGATAGTTTTGTGTTTAAGGCATGAAACCTTAGCTTGTTCAGCAGCAGCCTCCAATTGCTTAAGCACAGAAGTAGCAGGTGCACAAATGCCTTTACTGCCATTTTCTTCCCTCACACAACTCTTTGCTCCTTTAAAGTCCCATTTTTAGTAAAGAAAACACAATGAAAGTCAGAAATTAAGCCAGCTTCCAATTTCTCCATTCACTCCCTTGAGAAACCCAAGCATTCATACAGACTAAATCTAACAAGCACCTGATAAATCTCCATTTTCATCACTAATCAACATTCCTTGTTAACCTTAAACACACGCTCTCACTTTGGAAATACACAAGAGATTGTACACAGTTACCAGCAATACTGAACATATTTCCAAGCACCAAGCAAAAGAGTAAACCATCTTTTCCTCTAAGTGAAAAATACATTTGGGCTTCTGCCGATTCTTGCAGCAATTCAGGAACATTTAAGGTCTACAATGTATGGTACGTTAACACCCATGAGGGCCTGCAGAGCTAAGAAAATTTGGCATCTAGTTTGATAATTTGTCGAATTACAGTGCCACATTATTTACTGTCCTCCCACAACAATTTCAAATCAAGCCTGGTGAAGGTTTTGCTTCTAAAGCAGCACTTTTAGCCATTGCTTCCTAATGGGAGAAGACCCCAAGCCAGCACTTTGGAAGAGGGATGCTTTACTCTCACCACATTCCCTAGAAAGACCAAAAATCCTTCATACTAAACCGAGGCTTTATTAGAATACAAATCAGAATAATTCACTTTTTAAGTAGAAGAAATTCATGACTGTCTAAATCAGAAGAGAAAGTGTCCCCAAACAACAGGAGCTTGCTTACCTGGTCCATGCAAGCAGAACAGTGTCTCCTAACTCAGTAATATGCTGAACACCCCACATCACTTAAAACCAAGCTCTTCAATAAAGCCTACCTCGACTAGCTTTAGAAACAACATCACACAGCTACCAATACCAAAGAAAAAGTACCCACAAGCCCTTCTCAGGACACCTGAGTTGCCATTATTAACCACAGGTGTCTTTATTTTCTCCTGTGGATAAGCTGGGGGTTTGGAGATTGTTTCTTGATAGTTGAGGTTAATGGAAATCTTTAAGAGCTGTGTCCTGTGTGTAATGTGCTCAAAGAAGTGTTGGAAAGTGTTTTGGGAACTGTATGTAATGGATATATCCATGCTTTTTAGAGTGATCATGCTGAGGCTTCGGAAGCATACCAAGTAGAAGAATAGGGCAATGTGGTTATTTTAAAGAAGAAATGTGCTCTTTCAGTAGAAATTGAGCATTGGACAGTTTAGTCTTCCTGTGCCTCAGAACTGAAGTGGCCATGTGGTTAAGGAACACAAGAGCATCCATGGTACAGCTTTTAGATCTTATTTAGAAACCCACTAATCTGCAGAAGTGCTGCTACTCTGAAGGAATACAAAAAATATTAGAGCATGTAAGTTTATAACAAAACATAGACTATTTCCCTTTGAAAACTCCATGGCACAACATTCAACAGAGCAGCACGTTACAGTATTACAAACAGCTACTTCAAAACATGAAGGTAAGATGTTATTCCTACAGATCCTTCAAGTTGATTAAAAAGTAAATAAATAAGTCTAATGGCAAGCCCCTGTGATTTTTACATTTATTACAGTGAAGAGGGTCCCGGGGCAGGAAAAGCTATTTGGAGGCTGGCATGTGAATTGAAGGCATTTTCTAAGCTGCAACAGCCTGCTCAGTAGCTGCAGCTGGCAGGTAATCAAGTCCTGATGTGCTTTCAGTAACCAGTGCAGCAGCTTCTTTGGAGCCTGCTCATGTGGCTGCAGAAAAGGAAATGAAAGCTGAAAATTAGGCTGGAAAGTGACATAATTCTTTATGGCCCAGTTCAACAAAGCATTTAAAGATATTTTTAACTCCAAGTACTTAATTTTTTAATTATGTGATTAAGAATTGTGTTGTCTAATTTGGGCTATCTGACTCTATCTCTTAATTAAATAGCACCTCTAAAAAGGGGCTGGGATAAGAAGGATTTCGTTGCAGGTTTGATGTTTGTTTTTTTTCTGTAGCAGAGGGAATTTTGGTGGAGAGATTGGGAGGATGATAAACTGTAATAAAAGTATATAAATGAATAATTGAATTAAGCTTTCTCTGCCTCACAGGAAATTATCAGAAAGGTTTTGCCACCGCGTTTACTGTATGTTTAGAGTCTACAGTACTGCTTTCCCATTCCTTACCTGCTGAAGCAAACCAAGATATTCAGTTCTAGGCTTTTCACACTCTGTTCTTCCAGTATTGCTAATGCAGTAAAGCTCAATGGCACACCGCGTACCCAAAGCCTGAGCCCACTCTGTCCCTGGCTGACTGACAGGCACAGGGAACCTGTGGGGTTAGTATTTTCCTGATGTGCAATTAGAACCAGCAGGCTGGAAACAGATGGTTATGCCCTGGTAGAACTACTAGAATAAGATGTAAACAATTTCCATCCAATCTATGTTTTGCTTCTGTGTTCAAAAGCAAAAGGAAAAACTGGAACAGAGCCCGAATCTGGCTCTTTTACAGTCTTTCCAAGTATTTTCTCCATTGCAATTGCACCCAGGCTATTGTCCTCTGCAGATCTTGAGAGAGGGAAAAATGCAGTATTTACCCAGAGGCAACTACAAGTAGTAAAGCCAGTCCTGTTTCTGGGCAGGGTAGAAATCCTTGCTCCTAAATTAGAAACTATTCAAAGCTGAAAGTGCAGTTAGCTTTCCTTTTCTCACATTGCCTTTATGATGAACTCAACCAGATTTATGGTTTTAGTAACAGAACTGTCAAATTATTACCAAGAAAGGTAGAAGGTGGCAAAATGCGATTCTAATGTGTTCTCTTGACCCAAATTCACTATGACAATGCATTTGTCTAACTTGTAATGCAGTATAACGTAAATTACACTAACATACAAGCTTAAATACTGTTCTCTGACTGATCAGACAGGAGCTACAAGAAAGAAAAGGTGTGAAACACCCTGCATACAGGAATGTCATCTAGCATAAACATGACTTTATTCTGAAAAGCTTTCAACTTGGTCAACTTCTGATTGCTGCTTCTTTAATTGCCTTAATTGGGCTCTTTCCTCTGGTGTATATTGGCCTCTTTCCCAGCTGCCAAAGAAAGTAAAGCTTGTCATCTTCCTATGAGCAAACGTTTATCTTGTGCTGCCCCAGAGCACATTGGTTTTCTTTAGTTCCTTTTTTTCCTTCTTTTCTGATGATTAGTCTCCCTGTCCTTGATTATTTTATGATTTCAATTTCCACATGAGGTACAGTGGATGGTAACGTGCCGGTATTTTTGGTCTTAGTAGTAAAAACGTGAAGGAAAATCCACTGTAATTGAAGCAAAAGTTCCAAAATGCCTTTAGACAAGCAGCTTTTTTGCCATTATTTTTTATATATTCAAGATAAGAGGAAACTAATGTGATAGTTGCTACAGTTTAGAAAGTAAAGTGTTAAAGTATCAAATAGTAGTGTTTTAACATATAACCAGTTGAGTTTCAGCTATAAAAACATATGTAATTACCAGTATAAAGAACATACATTAATCTCTTCAAAGCCTCCCCTATCGTAGAATGATTGTCTAACCATTTGAAAGGAAATACTAGGAAAACAGTGGTAGAGTTTGTCTGTGGCCTGATCCTCCTACCTTCTCTCCAGCTTTGCTTGTTTGGGGGATGAAAAGGTAAAGAGCTGAGACTGACGGTGGGTGCAGTTACAGCAGTCACCTTTTTCTCTGAAAGCTGAACTAAAAAGAAAGCTTTTTCTGAAGGACCCATTCCTAAGGCAGTGGTGTGGGCAGAATGCAGCAGTCAGGTGCAGGCCTGCAAGTCCCAGGGAATTAAAACTTCATAGGTTTTTGCACACTCATTATAATGCATCTCACTGCAATGCAAGGGGCCTTGTCTGGAAAATGCAACCTTGGAGGTTTGAAAGCCTAGTGGTGTGCCTGTAAGTCAAAGATGTCCAATTTCCTCCTTTCTGTGCTCTTTATAGAGGCACAGAATCAGAAAGTAGCGTAATGTTTTACTTGAACAGGCTGTCCAGGGATGTGGTGGAGTCACCATTCCTGGAGGCATTAAAAGAAAGACATGAAGATGTGGTACTTAAGGACATGGTTTAGTGGTGGACTTGGCAGTGCTGGATTAACGATTGGATTTGATGATGTTAAAGGTCTTTTCCAACCTGAATGATTCTCTATTTTGCAGAGGCTTCCAATCCCTAGAACCTGTTCTGGGGCACCTCCAAATCTATAAACACGTGGAGATATTAATTTATGTAAAAGCTTTACTTGCAAAACAAAGGGATACTAAAAATCCATACCAATATTCTCTTTTTTTAGATCTTTTACCATTAATCAGTTACGGAACTATTTTATTAAAGACTAAGGTATTTGGTTCCATTTCAAGCAGCAGAAACAAACTAGAAGGCAGTCTTCAAGAAAATAACTTTCAGTATGCAGGGTTTATTTCTTCATTTTAGTGCACGAAAATTCTGCAATAGTCTGTATATGTAACCATGTTTAGGTTAAAAACCCCCGTTAGAAGACTTCAGCTCTAATTATTATTAAGATTAAATGTCCAGAAAAGCTCATACAAATAAATAATATGATTTCTCCACAAAATTAAAAATGAATCCATAGCACTCGGAATATTTTGGTCAGTTCAGAATTCATGCCTGACTTCATTTTTATTTTTACCTGAAATTAACCAAGTGTTTTCCCCCTCTCCATATTTTGCTGCTTTTCCTCTTATATAACGTGGTTTTTGCTGGTTAAAAATCTTCCTCATCTAGTCTGCACAAATTCAAAGGCAGGTTTGTGTTCTAAACGGGGAGCTGTTGATCCTCACGGGACAGTTCTCTATTGCTGCTCAGTATATGGAGATGTGTTGGGAGTTACAAAAGTTGTTGTCTCCTTGGGAGCACACAGCCTGAAGTGAAGAACGCAGTGGTTTCAAAAAGTGAGGAGGGTGTCACACTTTTACTGCCAGCCCTGAAAGACTGTGCAAGTCTCAAGCCTGATGGTCCCCTTCTCACCTCCATCCACCCAACTTCTGACTCGCCCACTGCACCTTCTGTTAATTCCTGATCTCACCCTGATCTGTTGCTAGTGACAGTTCTGGCAAACCTGAGCCACCAAAGGATCCCATGACAGATCAAATTCCAGCATTCGTTTCCAAAGATGGACAGCTCTGGATTCTGGACCTTTCTTCCATCCCTAACAGCTATAGCATATTTCTCAGCAATCCAGGCCCTTGATTTGGTATCACATCTTGCAAGAAAGAGATGTTTTCATAGAACCACAGAATGCCAGACTGGTTTGGGTTGGAAAGGACCATAAAGCTCATCCAGTTCCAACCCCCTGCCACATGCAGGGACACCTTCCACTAGACCAAGTTGCTCCAAGCCCCATCCAACCTGGCCTTGAGCACTGCTAGGGAAGGGACATTTTAAGTAGCCTTTTTTTCTTAATACCCTCTCAAAAGCAGAGGGAAGTTTCCAGAAATAGAACATTCTCCTCCATAGACCTTTGAGTTTTGGGGTTTTTTTTTCCTTTTTTGTGTGACTTTGAGACCATTCTTCACAGTTTTCCTTAGTATCATCGATACTGCTTAACCAGCTGCTCTGAGTTTGAACCATTCGGCTGTTACCCAACACGGTGCTTTTTCTCATTTTTCAGAGGCTGTTTGAGCATTAGTTTTACATAAACACTTCTGGTGTTTAATGGTTGTTTCAAAAAGCAAAGGATGCTTGCTGAATATTTTCACTATTTTTTTCCTTCCTGCTCTTGCCTAGCGCTTACCCAACCAAGCCTTTCACAAGGCAGAGCACTGGGAATCAGTCCCTGTGATGAATCACCCTGTCTTACAATGCTCGAAAGTCCTTCTATACCATTAAATCAGGCTGATGATCCAGATTTTCTGATATATGGTTCTGTACTTCAGCTGAAAATAGGTGAAGTCAATAAAGTTATCCCAGGCCTACAGTATAAGTGAAGGTGACATAAGCTGGAGTTGAAATCAAGGTGCTTGACACTGTGCTCTTACAGCATCTGGGGTATAACAAGTTTTTTTCTACTGTACTCATGCTGCAGAGGAAAATAAAGTGTAAAGAATAGACATCAGAAATTAGGAACTACAATAACAACAATTGTCCATGTTGTCTATTACAGACAAGAGAACACTGGAGAGGGATGGAAATGAAATTGCACAAACTTGTGGCTCTGCAATACAAATTTGGAGGGTGTTTAATTTTTGCCTTACAACCTGTGTCAGTTTGCTGAGTGATATTAGAGATTACCTTGATAGGCTTCCCTTTTGCATGGCCACTTTGGTCTCTGGGTTTATTCTTCCTGCTCCTCCAAATTGCAGAGGATCTTTAAACAGCCTTGTTTAGGTTCAGTTATACTGTCAGTGAGACAAATGGAATTACTGCTGAGAGAAAGACCAAATTTGTGCATTGAGGAGAAAATAAAATATGTATTTTTAAATAGAGCAGAGACTCTTGAAGTTCACATAAAAATAGCTCCTGGGCAGCAGCAGACCAGGAAGCAGATTGTGCAGAAATAAGATAACAGTGATTTCCAATTTTAAGTCTTCAATAAAATAACTGATATAACAGTTTAAAAGAGGAGTATGCATCTTGCTCTAAGTAATTTACTTCTTCTTCTACCTCCAGTTCCTATATTTCCAAAGAAGGGTGAGTGTGCTTGAACACCACGTCCATGTTTGCGGGTAAGAAGTGGTTGGAGCTTTGGACTGTTCTGCTTGCAGACTTCATGGCACGCTGCGAAAAGTGGTCATGAGATCTTCAGTCTCGAATTGGAAGAATTGTATGAGATAAAATATTAATGTTGTTCTAACTTCATTTTCTCAGGTTTCTGAGATGATAACTTAAAATGACAGGTTTACACCTGTAAAAGTACACCAAGCTCTAGTGAGCATACAGGCACTTTTGTGCTCCTGGAACAGTCACGAGCTATTTGCAAGGAGACAGCAAGGGTTTCTCATGGGGCATGGTGAAGAGAGGCAGAGATGCTTGTCTGCAGCCCTTGGAGGAGAGAGAGCAATTAGAGATACAAAAGAGAGTGGTCTGAAAAGCCCATCAATCAGTGATGGAAACTGCTCCTCAAAAGCAACAGTCTGCTGGGTTACCAGGTGCCTTTTACTGCTTCTCAGGCTGTGAGGCCACACTGCAGGGAAATACTGCATCTATTCTAGTCTGTTTGCATTAAATTTAATGAAATCACATTAGCAAATAGCTGCGACTTATTCTGTATTCCCTCTAAAATTGATCTCTGAGCTGGTCAGTGTTATCATTTCTTTTATGATACATCTTTACATGTCATCATGCAGAACACATCACTGCTGGAACTGCTGAGAGGATTGTTTTCAAGAATTAAGAAAGATGGGCAGGTGAAGAAATCCGCTGTTAAAAGATGAGTCCTGAAGAGGAATGTACTAATGAAACATCTGAGGAGTCACCTCAGCTGAAGTGGTTTTCTTTCCAAAGAAACAAGTATTCTCTTGAGAAAACAGATGATGAACTGTTAAAAAGAAATATAGCTCATCTTCGTTTGTGATGGTTTTATTCCTAGCATGGTCCCCTTCCAAGCAATTTTCAGGAGCTTTTACATTTTATGGAACAAAGATATAATTTTGAAGCAGGCAAAAGTGTAAGAAATGGTAAAAATGAATGGAGTTCTTTTATGATTATGCAATACACATGAAATACAAACAATAAATATCCCCCAGTTCTGTGAAGACAGTGTTCTGCAAAAGGGCATACCATCCTATTAATCCACATACTCCT
>JARCZZ010004441.1:0-10053 GCA_030323915.1 Brotogeris chrysoptera | reverse complement strand
AACAATAAATATCCCCCAGTTCTGTGAAGACAGTGTTCTGCAAAAGGGCATACCATCCTATTAATCCACATACTCCTATCTTACAGACAGGAATTTGCTCTCACGGTATGTGACTAAAATAAATGACTCCAAATCAATAGTTTCGAGCTTTTTGCTGTTTAAAAACCGAGTTTCATCAAGTTCCACTTTACACACATGGGAAACAAATGGCAAAAAATGCCCAGAGGAGGAAAGGAACAGAACAAAGTGGACAGAAACATCAGGAGCAGGTACCTTCATACCTGCCACGCAAGTGCTCAAGGTGGGATGGACCTGCTGGGAGCTGTGCCCACTCCTGTTCCCTTTGACACTGGGCTGAACATCATTAGAAATGTAGTTTCTGTGAGCTCCCATTTCACCCCATGGGGTTGAAGATCCAGCCAGACTTCCCCTTGGGAACAGCGAGCATTTAAGCTGCAAACTAGAAGGAAAATAAGGAAAAATAAGAGCTCAGTCTGTCCTACATATGGGCAATGTCTGTGGTGGTTATGGAGAGAACTGCCCAGGAATGATCCTTCTCTGGATCTGTCTGAATTCATGCCTATGGGAGGGTGTTAGTTCTCATGGGCTCATGCATGTACTGGAGAACGACTACAAGAGTACTCATGTTATGGATCTTTGTAGATGTCATTTCTTTCCTCACCTGTCTTCAGTGCGGTCCCCCAGGAAATACTGTGGGCTGAGATAGGCCTTCCTTAGGCTATCCTAAAGTGGACAACTTAGATTTAATACATCTGACAAGGAGAACTTGACTCTTAAATGCTATAACAGAGCATCTTTCAAAAATCATGTTAATAATGTTCTGAATTTCAGGGGAGAAGGTCCTCACCTATGGCACAAAAAGTCTCACAGGAAGATGGTTTTAATGCAAGACATTTCTTCTTGAGAAACATCCTGCTCTGCACAAAAGGCTGAACAGCAGCAAAGGAGGAGAGAAAATATTCTTTCCTCTCACCCTATTTCATCTGCTTGCAAGAGATAGTTGTTGCATATGGCCTTTTTGATCATACACCTTGGTAGTTTCAAACTGGTAGGGTCAAAAATAATCTGATGCAGAAAGATTCGATGCTGTGAAATTAAGGCTTTGTCTCATCTGCAGCTGCAAAATCCTGGTGAGATGTAACAGCCTTTTTTTTGTTAATTTTTATATGACACAAGTGCAGATGAAATAATGTGCTTTCTGCTTTCACACTGATTATAGGTAATAGCAAGAAAAATGCAGCTTCTGACATACTTTTGCAGGAGCCTGGGAACAGTTGATTGACAGGACAAGTTACTGGAAACAAATTATATACTGCAAATGAGGTTTTTCCTTGGCTTTACATATCACTAAGGCAGTTTTTCACTGAATTAAAAAGATAATAAATCATATTGTGTGGCTATCGAGACAAAGAAGAAATAGAAAATAAAAATCTTTGAAAAGCATAAGCAGAAAGACAAATAACCTTGAAAATAGATTGGTAAAATCCATTATGCTTTTTTCCAGCTGAGCTCCGTATATCTTCCTTAGAGTAATAATTGATATACAAGCCAAGACAACAACAACAAGTAGCAACAATAATAATTCTTCTCTATTGTTCCTTAAATGCAGAAGTGGGGGATTTGAAAAGAAACGCAATAAAACAGGACTGCAATTATGCTCATTTTTATGACTAAATGGAGTAACAGGAAAAAACTACTCCTATTTTCTTAACAACAGATAAGGATAGAAAAGGGATTACAAAACTCAAGCTTAGTCAGTGGATGAGCATATGATTGGGAATAGGAACTGAAGGTCTCATACTGGTTCTGAGTTTCTGTTTGACATAATGGGGTATCACAGGGGATTCTACTGTTCCACAGCAAGGTTGTTATTTTCAGGAGAGAAAACAGAAAGCTGTTAAAAACAGCTTATTACATAGCACTATTTCAGATTAATTTATCAGCATTTTAGAGGGTGAAAATACTAGCTGGTTAGAGAGAAGAGTGATGAGCAATATGCAGCGTTTTTCTTGGCCATGAATGTGCACTTACACAGTAACTTTCCAGTTTCCAAAGAAAAAGAGACCAAGGTTATTTCTGATGGTCATGAAAAACACGAGTGGGGAAATAAAAACTAGAAGGAATAATAAAAATAGCTTTTATTTGGTTTTATTATATACCTGTTTGTTTGCTTTGCTGAAGCACCACCATACAACTTGTAAAGGCAGCAGATCATCTTCTGTGTGGATAGATAGGTATGTTTTGTTTCTTTTCTTGTTCTCTGTGTGAGAATGCCTCTCAAAATATGCTGGTAAGCTGCAAACATATACAACCCAGCTATAGACATTGGATTTCCTGTATGGTCTGTCTGAGACTTCAGGTAATGCAGCCTGGGGCTTTTTGGAAGGCATTGTGAGACTGGTACCAATAACGAGAAAATCCCAGTGGGTGTTCACTTCAGCAGATCTTGAATCCGAGAACTGTGATTTAGTGTTTGAATGGCAGATTTAGGGGACTGAATGAGACTCAGACTATGGCTCTACTGATAAAGATATGCTGTGTGTGCATCAATTCAGCTCAGGATAATGATTGTTCCTCTAAATATATATTACTATTTTGCCAGTGAGGTATTACTCTGATTTTCTCTATTCTTTACCTGCATTAGACAATCAAACAGAGGCCCTTCATGCTCATTAATTAAGTTATTATGACTTTTTTTGCTCACTTTTCACTGCCTTTCATTTATATTCTTCCTTCTTTTGCACTCTTCTGCTTGGCCACCTAATTCCCATCCTTTCTGGAGCTTCTGGGCACTGTTTTCTCTTTATCTCGCTCCTGTTCATTCCGCCAGAGTTCTTATTCATTTTGTGGTGCTGATTGTACTTCATTAATAAATATTCCACACAATGTCCTCCTTTCTACTCTCTTCCCACAATATAAAACCACTATTAATCAGTCTGTCTGTGATACTCATTATTCATAAACAGATGCATGCCGTAGCACTGAGAACAGACTATCTATCTTACTTAAGACCATCCTAGATCTTGAAAAAAGAAAGATAACAGTGCAACACACTCAGGGCTTTGAAAAACAAGGGAAATAGAGGAAAAAATGGATCATCATATGAACTAAGAATTTCCTATTCAGAAGCCTCATCCCAATGTCAGCAGTCAAAAACATGCAGTGTACAGAGGATAAGAGAAAAAATATCCTATTTCTTTCTTTTGAAACAATGTCATGTTCCTATTTTCAACAACATTCGGTTTTGGTCTTTACTTTCCATGCCTTCAGCACTCTTGAAGCACAGATAAGATAAAATAAGTCACATTATTGTGCAGAATGTGATATAGTGAAAAGCAGAGGAAAAACAAAGGCAGCTATTGTACCCACAGAAAATTAAAAGGAAATGATGACTGCTTGTAGGCTTTGCAGCATTAGCTTGTTTTCTCCGTCTGGCATTTGTTTTCTCAATCTCACTTTACTACATCTCCACTCCTGTAACTAAGTGTATAACTTATACAGACAAACTTTATATACCTCATTGCACAAATGATACACTCCAGAACTGTTAATACTTGAGTACTATAAAAGTAACTGGGAAAGAGTTACTCAGAAACGGACTTTTGCAGTCAGAAAGATCTGTGTGTGACTTCAAGGTTAAAGCTTTCAGTGTCAATTGCTGTTACATGTATTTACTTAAGTTCCTTTTAACAATGGGGTTACCCCTGAGTTTAGCAGTGCTTCTCATCAAGCACCTAGCCGAAGACCCTAAGGTTTTGGAGCAAGCTCTTGCATTTTGAAGTTTGGTTTGGACCTGTCGTTGAACCGTAAACCCTGTTCTTAGTAAATTCTCTCAAACTCCAAATCTGAATCACCTGCCTCTGAAAGGTGTGTAGTGATTGGTAGCCAAGGTGAACCAAGCCTTGATGAGGGGCTTTGCTCTTCCAAACTCTTCAGCTGGTAGGGATTGGTGTCTGGGTTGTGTCTGTTCCCTGTTCCTCTTTCTCTTCAAAGCCACCAAGTGAGGAGCTGCTGTGTTGCTCTTTCAACACTAAGAAAATACATACAGGTACAGAAGATTGTGCTTTCTCAGGTAATGATCTGACCTGAAAAATCTTTGCTTTTGTGATAGAAGGATTTGGCTAGTGTCTGAAGAATGATAAGGTATTGACTACTGAAGGGCAGGTGATACATAAGATTTCAAGAACAGTGTTGTTTGGTCTTGTATTGTTTATCACTAAATGTGAATGAAGGCTGAGTTTCAGTAACTGAGTTAAATTGCCTGTTTCAAATGCATTTGTTTTACCTAGAAGAGGTAGGATTTGTAAGGATTCTTATTTTACTGAAGTGGTGGATGAAAAGAGGAAAATCTTACCATAGAGTGGATTAAGCTGAAGTTCTTCGCATATGTGCAGGTATTAATTGGCTACGTGGAGAAAAATTATGTTTAATGCTATTTGTTATGTGACCTTTATAATGAGGGGGGGGGGAAAGTGTTTGCTAATATTGGTGCTGAATAATCAGTGCTGAAGATTGAAAAAAACTTATGACCAAATTAATCTACTTCATTACCTATCTTTGCTTAGTTATTGTAGAACAGTTCATTAAGGATCCTTTTTTTGACTGAAGTAATAACAAGTAAAGTAAGACACTGCTAGAAGACTCTGAAGGACTTAATGCTATAGGATTTACAGCCTTTTTCTATAAACTATAAATTCACATGAAGCAGAATACTTTATATATTTGAAACCCCTGAATTCTGCAGTGTTATTACCACTCATAAGCAATGAGTATTGTTCCTCATTTGTTATGTTATCTGTCATTGATGAACTTGAGATGTTCGTTGTTTAGTTATGAAGCCTCACAAGTTCTTAACACTCTTGAATAAGGAAATGTCTATTGCTATCCTTGGAGCAATTTGTTTTGATAAAGTCAATGAATTTTCTCAAGTTACATATGTGGTGAGTTATATGTGTTTACTTCTCATAAAATGCTTGGATATTTTCATCTCTCTTTCTTTGTTCCTGGCCCATTTTCATTTGGGTTGTCTCCACCTAAACTCACACGACTGTTGCTATAGTGTCCTCTGGCAGAAAAGCTTCTCCAGAGATTACAATAAAATCTCAGGGTCTGATATAACCTTCAGCCTTCCTGTGATAACATATTTTCTTTAAAGCATCAAAAAGTGACCATGCATCAGAAAGTGAAAGCTGATTTTCTTTGGCCTGAGAGCACAGGATGTGGCTTTGCAATACTTGGCTCAATAGTTCTTTGTATTAAAAATCACACAGCACAACTGTACAGCTTGTCTTAATAGGTAGTTACTCTACATGGCAAGTTCTCCATATTTTCTGTCAGGAAAAAAGCTATTGCAACATATCCCTGTTAGTCTAATAATCTCTCCTCTCCAAAAGAAACTTGTTAAAATATATTTTCCAGGTATTGATTTATATTCCTTGCATTATTTCTGCCACACGATTGCAGGTACCTGCGAGCTTTATCTCTTCCTTGGAAAAATGACTGTTATCATTCCTTCTGTAGTTAAAAATGGAAAGCAAAATTTAAGTTTTCAATACTAAATTTAATCATTGCTAGTCTCATTTTTTTTTTTTTTTTAAAATACCTTATTTCTAGCAGCATGGCTCCAGACCAAGTCACAGAACTACTGTCCCTGGCAATTACAAACTCATTTCTCACCCTAATTCAACCAGATTGCAGATTTCGAAGTCAAAAAGGTGTACTGGAAACACCTTTGATCTGCAGGGATGAGAAAATGGAAACTCAATTACATGTGTCTCAGAGAGGATTTTCTTGGTCTGGGAAACGATGGCAGCCAGACCCTGTGGTTTTACGCAGCATTAACTGTATATTTAACTAAAATTAAGAAGCATATACTTAGATCATCTAGTTTAGGACTTAAAAACAGGAGGAAAAAAGGGAGAAAAAGAGTGAATATGGCTATTTCTTCGTATGAAACAGGAATTATCCAGGTTTCATGCTGAAAATACTTCCAGTAATTCTTGCACACAGGTTACTATATACACTATATGTATATGTTTCAGATTTGAAGAAAAGCAAATAGGCTCAGGTAAAATGCTGAATTGTTCCCTTAAAATCTCTCCCAAGCTGTCTCTGGTTCTGCACTGATCTTCTTAGTGCTTCCCATGGAGCGTATTGCTAGGGAATTGAGAGCTGCAGCAGCCCTTGTGAGCTGGTGGAGCAGTAACAAACGCTTTACTTGGGTAATTCCAGAACTAACCTGCTTAGTACGGGGAGCTGAAAATGAGTTGTGAACTGAGAGATGTTGATTGAAATGTCAAGGTACTCGGAGCCCTGTGGAGCTCCAGCAGAAGAGGCTTTTGCAGCAGAGGATTGTTTTGACAAAGGAGTCCCACTGTGTGAATTTGCAGCTGTACCTTGGGATGAGTAGCCCCGTATTAGATTCTTCACAATGATCTTACTGCTCAGATCATAAGACATCAGCAGAGAGTATTGATCTGAAGCCAAATTGTTCTTCCTAACTACAAATGTGCTTTTAAAATCAATATATTTTTATGAAGCGATAGGCCTGTTTTGTGAGCTCTGAAGTCCATTCAGGAAAGAGGGCAATGTTTCTGAACTCAGAACAAGAAATTCAAATGCAGAAATGAAGTAGCACATACAGCAGAAGCCAGGGGCATCATATGCAGCAGAAAGGAAAAACAAACTGAGCTGAGGTCTCTTTGGGATTGGTGGTGCAGCTAATAAAACCAAAGATTGGGTAATGTACCATGTCTGGTTTCTAAAAAGGTAGCTAAAACTGTTGATGTGCTGAATTTGCTGCAGTGACCCTGAATAATGCAATCAATTGGGGATTTGATCTTCTAGCTGAATCTGCTCTTTGCATTGAAACTTAAAAATGTGTTTTCTTAGTTTCTTTTGAAATTAAAAATGGAAGCGATCTTGACATTGATCAAATAAGAGATACAAACATGCATATGCATTTTCTTGCATGGTGGTTGATTGAGATTTGGAAATTGTTTGTTTCTTCACTGAGAATTTGGAATCGCACTTTGTGTTCATCTTCTCTTTGATTTATAGAAAATTATGAACTCAGTGCTTCACGGAAGGAAGCACAAATGAATGCATTCACTTGTTTATTTGTTTGGGGCTTTTTCACCTCTGTATATTGAGGTACTAGCTATAGCAGGCAGTTCTGCTTCCACCAAGAACATGCAGAAAAATCTGTATTTGAGGTTTTTTGCTTTCTGTTCAGAAAGAAGACATCTTCCCTGAGGAAAAGGAAGCACTCTAGAGGGTCAGAAAAGTAGGGCTCATATCATATTGAGACATGAGGTGTTTTAGGGATTTGAGGAAGAGCTGCAGTCTACATGTTCCTACCATCTCTCTGTATGCCCATGAGCAAGGTGATAGGGTGAGCCGTGAGACAGCTGTTGGTAGGTACTCTCTGGCTGCGGCACTCTCATCTTTCTGATGGACCTTAGTTATCGGAAGGTGCTGCTGAAAAGAGGGTTGTGTGTGCCTAACCATATCATGAGGTGAGCAGAGTGTCTATGCCAGCAGTGTTTGCTGGTCCCTGATGTCTCACGGATCTTGCTTGGCTGTGAATGAGGGGGAGTGCTGAAGGAGGTTTTTGGGCTCTCCAGACAGGCTCCCTGCCCGTGCCATCCAGTAGTTTGTGTGTGTAGCAGGAGGGGTGGGTACAAAACAACCCCATTTCCATATTTGCCTCTGGTTGATAGAAACAGCTGGGGCTCAAAATTGCTCAGAGCAATGTATGTGCATGGCTTCACAGTCCAAACTGCAGGTGAACTTGAAGTTCTGTATAAACTCATTTCTCAGGTCAGGTTATGGGGCTTCTTCAACACCGTTTGAACTCCAGGAAACTTCATTACTTACCTGACTGCCCAAGCTTCAAGCTATCACCATAACAAATTCTTCCGAACCTGGCACCTCAGCTACCGGTGTTCAGGAGGAATGAGCTGTTACTTTTTATATAGTTTCAATTTGGCACTCAAGGAAAACTTGATAACAAGCTAATAGCCAACTTGCTGAAGGAAAGGCTCAGTCACAGGAACGAAAATGTGAATTGCAGATGCAAAACCTAACTGTAGACTTTCAGCTTTGCTCAAGCTCGTATATGGGTGGAAAAGCCTGTGCCACTTCAAATGATGCTGGCATCTTGTCAGGAACTTGGAACCCAGGCTTACTTTAGATAAAATGGGGAAAACGGAAGTTGCTCTTCTCTCACATACAGAAGCATCTCCTGTCCAGGGCAGAGGTCCTAGCACACAGTTCCACATCTTCAGACCCTACAAAATTCATTTCACTCAAATGGATTCTTCTGTGTGGCAGGAGAGCTGCGTTTTAGTCCAGTTTGAAACTTGAATTGGAAAACAAAGAGTTGGTCATATATTTCTGGATCTCTCTATTATTAAGCTTTGTCTGCCCTTAAATGCTTCTGAGAAGCTACAGGAAATATTAGCCCACCCCTGCCTTCCTCAAGTCACATCTTGTTGCAGGGAAAGTTCTCTAAGCTTTGGGCTTAGCTTGGCTATGAGATATGCCCCAGTTTGGATGCTTTTCTGAAGTCATCCAAACATCCTGCATCAGCCAAAATTTACTTCAGAACTCTTGAAAACAGGCTGTCTCATGAGCTTTCTGATGTTTCTGGCTTCCAGACAAACTGGAAATGCCATGGAAACAACACTTGTGGCAGTCCTGCTCCCAGCTGCTCCCAGCACTCAGCATTTGAGAGGTAAGAGAAAAAAGGCAAATTAATCAAACCCAAACTTTTCACAGCTCAGCAAAGGTTCAGGTGTGGGTTTGGTGAATTCTACGTTTCCCTGTGTCTTCTTCATGTAGGTGTGGGTTTGGTGAATTCTATGTTTCCCTGTGTCTTTTTCATTTCGGAAGTGGTGCCCACACAGAGTTATTCAGATTTGGAAATTCAGTAGTGTTCAGTACTGGCCTAAATCTGTTTTGTTTAAAGGTAGTGGGTAGAGTTCAGATTTCAGTGGGATTTGCATGTTTTGAAACTCATGCTCTGACAACACTGTTGATCAAAGGCACTTCCACCCTGCGGTTTAGTGCTCCTAAAGCAGTGTGCATGGACGATAATCAAGTTTCACTGCACTGCCTGCTGCATGGGCTCGTTAGTGGAGTACACAGAATTCAAGCAGTTCTGGTTACTTAAACCTGTCAAGGATTTTGCCTCCTATTGGCATCAAAGAGAGGAAATCAAGGCACTGAGAACTTGTCAAAGCTCATGAGAACCTGCAAGCTGAGCTGTACTTCACCAAACTGCAGGTTTCTTAAAACTTGAGAAAAACATCAGGACACAAACCTGGATTATGGAAATTTAAATGGGTTTTCTAGGAAAGGCAAAGTGAAGAGCAATCTATTTCATCAGTACTGTGAGAGTCTTTAAAATCCATGTGAAAGTTGCTTGTTTCTCTACTAGAGCTTTCTGCTTCCCACACACCTTGCACTGATCTTGGTAGCACAGAGCTGGCATCAGCTTTAAGCAGAGCAGTGTATCTAGCACCTAGTTGAGAAAATTGTAATCTCTGCTGGCATGAGGAAGATGGGATTTAAATGGGAATGTCTTTTCAGAAACCAACAGAGAATACTTCAGATGTGGGGCAACACTTAAGTAGAATCAGGGCAGGGCTAAGGGTAGGATCTTCCTAGTACGTTGGCACAAGCAGAGGCAGCATGAGCCCATGCATCTTCCCTGACTTATGTGGGATTACTGTGGTTTGCCACAGCTGTGAGCCTGTTAGGCCAAAAATACCTTTATGTTCCATGGAGAATGAAAATATCATGCTTTCAGGCACTGTGACCTGTCAGAAAGTGCTTTATAACTGGAGGGTATTTTTTGTGGGGATACTGGGAAGCTGGCACTCATGTAAATCAAATGCTTTGTGGTATGAATGGTTCCAGTGGTGTTTGGGAAGGAGTTAGGATGCTGTGAGTGAGAACCCTGTGTGGGTTTGGTAGAAGCTGCACATGCACACGCTGTATCCTGCTGACCCTTCTAAAAACTTCTTA
>JARCZZ010004439.1:51831-63441 GCA_030323915.1 Brotogeris chrysoptera | reverse complement strand
TGTAATGACAAATCTTCTGGCTTGGGCACAGCATTGTTACTGGTTCAGCATGGTTTTGTTTCTCTTGTATACAAGACCGTGAGCATTTTCTTTTCTTTTCTTTTCTTTTTTTTTGTCTTCTGGTGACTGATTTCTCTAACATACAGATGCTGCTAATCCTGTATCTTAGTCTGGAGCTTAAGGCATTCATTTTTCATCTCCCTTTTTAAAACGTATTTCTGTAAACCTACTAAAATGAAATAAGAAAGTCAGTTTGAAGTTTCACCTAGCTGTAATGATGAAGTGACATTCTGTTAGTGAAGAAGCCAATGATGTAGGGAGCTCAGTAACTGTACACAGCGAAGCGCAGACGCGTTTGCTCTGTTCACCATGGTTTTCTCAGGTACATTGTATTCTTTGCAAATAAACCCACTAGAAGCAGGATACTGTTGCTCTTGCATTGAAAGCTGGTGTTGGCGTCCTGTTGAGCAAAGCTCTTGCTTATTTTATGCTAATCTTATGAAAGTACTGTAGAAGTAACACCTCTGTGGTTCTTTCTTATGTAATTTTGCTGGGGGAAGATCCCAGATAGTTTGAGGTTGGTGGCTGTCCTGGGTTCAGCAGCAGCAGTTGTTTTTCTCCTTAGTAGCTGGTGCAGCACTGTGTTTTTGACTTCTGGCCTGGGAACAGTGCTGATAACACCAGTGTTTATAGTTCCGGCTTACAGTGCTTTGGTCTGACCAAGGACTTTCTGAGTCTCATGCTCTGCCAGGGAGGAGGGGAAGCCGGGAGGAAGCAGAAACAGGACACCTGACCCAAACTGACCAAAGAGATATTCTATACAACAGTACGTCATGCCCGGGATGAAAAAACTGGGGGCAGGACCCAGGAAGAGTTGAGGTCATGGCTCGGTCGTTGGGTGGTGGGCAGTTGTATCCTCTTCCCTTGTATTTGCCTTGTCGTTATTATTATTGGTGATAGCAGCAGTGATTTGTGTTATACCTTAGTTACTGGACTGTCCTTATCTCTACCCATGGGAGTTACATTCTTTCGATTCTTCTGCCCACCCCCCCTCCCCTTGGAGTGGGGGGGAAGAAAGAGGGTGAGTGAGTGAGCAAGCTGCATGATTTACAGCTTAAACCATGACAGTGGCAAAATGCCGTTGACTCATTCAGCCTGTAAATCTTTTATGTATCAACAAGACAGTAAAAGTAAATAAACTTTTCCCTTGACTTTAATTAAACCTCACTACACAGACACACAAATTTTACAGAACGTTTAAACCAGGCAAATGCAGCACTTGTACTATTTACATGTTGAAGAATTCCAATTTTCCTCAAAGCCAAATCTTCTGCGCTATCGCACAATTACTTTCACCTGTGTACATCGTTTTGCTGCAGGACTTGGGTTAAATGTGTTTAAAAGATAGGAAGGAATTACTACCAGGAGATAGCATGAAAGATAACGGTTTTCCCTGTCTTCATGTTTTTTATCTCTTTAGAGGGCTTAGAGACAGCAGCAGGTAATTTGGGGTCTATATTTTTTATGAACTTCAGCCCTTAGCTGTTGCTGTTACCAAACGAAGCCTTGGGAGAAATGTGGTCATTTCACAGGGATGTCTGACAAGAGCTAGCTTCTTTGGGGGGATGGACAGGAAGAGAGGAGGGAAGAAGTATTTCTATTTAAATAAAAGTTGAAATAACGTAAGAATAGGAAAAGAGAAAGGGAATAATATTCAGCAGAAATGAAACAAGAGAAGTAGCCCCTCCAGTATGATTATAGAAGTGAGAGCAAAATAGGGTTTTGCCTGAGTAATTAAAAAGGGGCAATGGATTTGAGTTTGCCAAACAGGAAGAATGTGTGCTATCTGCATTGGGAGTACTTAATCCTGGTTTTAGAGTTTGTAAGCATTCTTTCCTAAGTCTAGTTTGAGAAAGCACTATGTGATCCCTTTGGTGGCTCATGACAAACAGCTGCAATGACAAACAGGTCATCAGTTGGTTGAAACAAAATGTGAAGTTTGTGTGGGGCAAAAATAACGAGTATCTGCTGCATTGTGACATTTGAATTCAGAAGAAAGTGAGGTTTTTCACTCTGAATGTGTTCTCACGCTGAATTTATCACGTACCAAGTTCTTTTTCATCCTTCCCTTCGTCTTTTCTCCCAATGATATTAAACAAAATGCCATCAACATTTTGTAGAACTAAAAATGTTTCCTACCATTCTAACATTTTACTGAAACAAGAAATGTGGTTTAGTTTCATGGAGGACTTGTTTCCTTTCTTTGTTGTTCCTTAGGTTTCCCTGTATTATCAAAACCTTAGGCAATCTAGCTTTTCCTAGCTCTCTTCCTCAGATGCATCCTCTTTGCTCAGCTGTTCCAAGATCTGTGTTGATGGGATGTGTTGCTGCTCAGTGCTGCTAACCCTGGCTGCCTTAACAGCCAAAGAACCGGTCAAATGGTTCTGCAAATTCTAGGTTGTGTAACTACGTGTACATCTGGAAAAGCAGGGTAATAAACAGATTTATTTCTTTTCTGTTTAAACTTCATTTGTGATCTTGTTATTTTGCCACATTGTATAGTATCTGCCCTGTAAAATGTAGTCTAGCAAAGCCATTTAATTAACTTGCGTTCACTGGGAAGAAGAGCGAGTGAGGCTGAACTGTTCTTCCCTTCTTTCTGAAATGGCACTGCTTAAAATTTCTCGAAGGCTTAAGGAAGAAGCTGATATTTTAATTGCCTTATACTTCTCCGGCTGAGTTTAATAGTGCTGTCAGCGCGTGAGATGTCATGAAGCGGAAATACACACAGGAAAACACATGACGAGAAATGCAAAGCCTCACTGATTCACTCTGAAGGGCCAAATCCTGCTCCTATGAGTCCATTGCTGGCTGTGTGTGATGGCAATTTAAGACTAGCTGATCATGGCTATGTTTTACTGCAGCTGGTGTAGATGATCATTGTAGGTCCTTTCCAACTAAAGTATTCCAGGTCACCTACCCTCAGATGTAATGTAAATGTGTGTCTATCTGTGATTATAAGAACTTGCTAAGGAATTCATAGTGGAAAATCTATAACTTCTGTGGAAAAGGAACAGATTTTTAACTAGGTCCCTCAGGAAGGAAGGGCACTGAGGAAGAGTGGAAGCACTATTGCAGCTGGATACGAGGTACTTCACTGAGGAGTTTCAGGCGGATTTGAAGCTGTCTGCTGGTTTTGCTTGTAAACCTGCTTCTAACTCTGGTACCTCACTTGCTTATAGCTTATGGTTCCCCCTTCTAATTAAAATTCTGCTAACATTTAATATGCGTCACTGCTTACATTGTAAACCTGAACGATATCACAACTACGTGGAAAGACATGTTGCTCTTAGATTTTCTTCCTCCACCCCCCACCCTTGTACTATGTGGGTATAAATTCTTCATGTTCATTCTTCACTGTGCACTGGGAATAATAATAAAAAACCAAACCCAAACATCTTATTGTAAGTGAAAAAAGTATTAATATTGGAGAAAGAAAACATCAACATTTGCTATTTGGTGTTTGGTCCTCTGAGTGTTTTTAAGGCTGTCAGCTGGCAGGGGGTGTTCAGCCCAAACAGATGTCCCTTTTCTCAGCTGGAGACCAGAAACAGAGGGACAAACTGGATATTTCATTGCTTATATTTCTCATGAGAGAGTAAGTGATGTGAAACTTAGTTTCCACATTACCAGAGAGAAAACAGCTGTTTCCACAAGCTTCAGCTACAGATTTCCTTGCTGCCAGCAAATGCCGGCAGCTCATACAGTGTGTGGTGCATGCAGTAGGACACGGCAGAAGGTGGGGAGAGCAGGCATTTGTGGGTGCCTTATAGCCTCAGTACAGGGCATAAGATTTATTTGTGTAACTAATGGATTTTGTAAATAGAACTTAACACTTGAGTCTCTTGCAAATATGCGCACGAGTCAAAATATAGAATCCTAGAATAGTTAGGGTTGGAAAGGACCTTAAGATCATCTAGTTCCAAACCCCCTGACATGGCCAGGGACACCTACCACTAAACCATGTCACCCAAGACTCTGTCCAACCTGGCCTTGAACACCGCCAGCGATGGAGCATTTGCAACTTCCCTGGGCAACCCATTCCACTGCCTCACCACCCTTACAGGAAAGAATTTCTTCCTCATATCCAGTCTAAACATCCCCTGTTTAAGTTTTAACCCATTACCCCTTGTCCTATCACTACAGTCCCTCATGAAAAGTCCCTCCCCAGCATCCCTATAGGCCCCTTTCAGATATTGGAAGGCTGCTATGGGGTCTCCACGCCGCCTTCTCTTCTCCAGGCTGAACAGCCCCAACTTTCTCATCCTATCTTCATACAGGAGGTGCTCCAGTCCCCTCGTCATCCTCGTGGCCCTCCTCTGGACTTGTTCCAACAGTTCCATGTTCTTTTTCTGTTGAGGACACCAGAACTGCACACAATACTCCAAGCGAGGTCTCACAAGAGCAGAATAGGGGGGCAGGATCACCTCCTTCAACCTGCTGGTCACGCTCCTTTTGATACAGTTGGCTTTCTCGGCTGCGAGCACACACAATAGCAACTATCTGTAAGAGGGTTGGGATTTTAATGTTAAGTACAGTTATTTGCATCTCTGATTCAGAGGACTAAGGAGGCATAAGATGTGGTACAAACGTTTCCTATACATGCTCTTGGAAATCGGAGTTGTCAAAAATCTCTTGGAACGAAGGAAGAGTGTAAAAGCTACTTAGGAATAATGTAGCTATATTTTTATTTCTCATTTTGAGATGAAAGGATCAATCTGTAGAATAATGTATGCTATTGTGAAGAAGTCATTTCCTACTGCAGAAAACCAGAGAGTGAGATGTGAGCTTAGTCTCCTGGTTTTATTTATTCAGGTGGATTCTAGTTGTGATTCATTGCCACTACCGAGACCAGAGCAAAGTTGTTCTTGCACTAACGTGCTACCTTGAAGACATTAATTTCTTCTCCAAAATGCATATATGTTGGCAAAGCCACAGAAATTAATTTTGGTTTTGCAGGTGCTTATCCAAACTTTGAGCTTAAAAGAAAATAATTATTACTCTTTGTGCCAAATGAGTCAATAAGAGATTGCTCTCCCTGCTTAGCTGATGTGAAAGAAACCCTGGCAGGTAGGAGCTCTCTATTAGTGTAGCCAGTGATCAGTCCTGGGCTTAGTGTGGAAGCTGGTGTAGGATATGCTGATAGAGATAAGGGTGATGAACTTTCATTCTCCACCCTGAAATATTGATAGGGGAGTAGAGCTAATAGGATAGCAATGTAATGCCTTTGTAAATTAGCTTCAATAGGATCGGCACTGAAAAGGTATTGGTGAATTATGGCATATTCACTTCTACCTGTGTGCAATGTGTTCCAGTTCATCTAAATTGGTTCTTACTGTTACCATGAATCGGGAAGTTTGACCTGTTGGACAATTATTTTCTTTAGCTCAAGCAGTCCAGATTGTGGAAGTGATGTGCTTAAGATACATATATTAAAGAAGAAAAAGGCTGGTCCAGTTGTTCCATAACGTGAGTTAATTCCAGCAGATTTGCATCACAGGTGTACATGATCAAGAATGCTTTATGACAATCCCGTTTCTAATTTTTGTCTGAGTTCCTTGATTGCTTATGAGTTAATTGTGTGTGTAGTGATGGAAAGACTTCAGAATGCTGCTTCATCAGTTAATTAAGAATAAATCAACACATTTGAAAATGTGGTAAAATAGTTTTAGGCTTTTATTTATGTTTTGTTGAGCGTTAAGTGCTTTTTAAAATTTCTTTTTCTTCTGAACTCGGTGTTCTGCACACCTGATGTGCAATTGGCTACTAAATTGGAAGTTAACTGATTAAACAACTGTTAGTATGCTAATTAAGAGATACTTACGTATTTCTATCAAACACCTTTGCACTGCTTGCATAAAGAACACAGGAACTGAGTGATGCTTTGGTTTTAGTTCACTATGGAGTTTATACAAGAACAAATATAATTGCACCTCTTTTTGCAAATTGATTTTATTAGTGTTTAATGGTTTGTTGAATAGTTTACGGGATAATGAATGTCATTTCCTTGTATTATAAATATAGCAAATTTTAAATTAGGATAACCATGATAGCTTTCTTTACTCCTGTAATCAAGCTTTGCTTTTTCAAAATCCAAGAACATCTGTATCATGTTAGACCAACAATGTTTTTCTGGAGAGTACAAGAGTTTGTTGATTGTATGTCTGGTTTTTCTTTTTGGTTTGGTTTGGTTTTAGCTTCCTTGGATGAGTTTTAATTACTTTTAATATTCTGGCAAAAGAATGCAGAGGTCTGAAATTTTGTTCCATGTGAGATTTGAAAGTTTGGCTTTCTGTAGCATTTGAAGAAAATCAGGCATTTCCTAGTTTAGCGTATAAAGAAATTTTAAAAAAGCACTGGTAAAGCTAAATGCTTACCATTGTTTGTAGTTGTAATCTTAAAGCCTACTGCCAGTTTTAAATATTAAAAAGCCAGAAAAAGAGAACCAATTTGAGCAAAAGGTTGCGAGTGCTCCAAGTGCCACATGGAGCGATCCCGTCTATGGGGGATACCAGTGGGCAAACCTGTATTGCTAGTACAGCTCTGGGATGCCTGAGGGTACTCCGCTTCCCAAGGGCTGGCAAATTGGCATGCTGTGTCCACAGACCCATCCAATGGCACTATTCTGACCCTGGAGAGCGTTTCCTTGGTCATAGTACTGTATACTGTGAGGAAATGTGCTCCACTTACTTCTCTGTCCATGTCTGCTTTGTTTATTGCCCATATGATGTTTACTCCTTATGTGACTTCCAAGCATGTATGACTTTACAAAAAGGGTTTGGTACCAAGGTAGTGCTATGGATCTTAGGCTAACAAAAGATGGGAGTTGTGTCCAAGTAAATACTGCAGATTTACATAGGTGCTTCATTTTTTGTGTGGAATGGTTCTGTTCAGGGGGTTTCTTCTTTCAGGTAAGGATCACACTAGTGCAACACAGGATAGACCTGAACAGTGCTGCTATACAGGTGAGTGAATGAAGCCTTGAAGTTGGTAAGAGGCAATGTGAAACTGCAGAAGAGGGTTTCAGTTAATGTCTCAATTTCAATTACTTCCTTCTGCTTTCATGGTCTGGAGTTCAACCTGAAGAGGGCAAAAATGCTCAGGGCTTCTTCAGTGCCTTGAAAACACATTTTAAATCCTCAGCTTAGGTTCTCAGGAACAGAAAGACTGAAGCTGTGTTGTGAAATACTGTCCTGTGTCTGATGACTTATCTTCTGGAGATTTCTTTAGGGACGATCTAATGAGCTATACATGAGACAGCAGGACAGATACTTGGGATTATTGTTACATCCCTTCTCCCCATGCCCATCTCATGCTGCTCTACCTTGAGCATGTTCTCTTCTGAGTGTTTCAGAAGTTGCTGTTGGAAATATTTTTAGTGAAGTAGACTTAATCAGAAGGAAGTCTGTTTGTCAACATCTTGCACATGTGTGGAAAGCATCCCACTTCTAGTGAAACTTGTTAAGAAAAGGGTTCCTGGGTTTGTGAAAGAACTCTTGGCAAGAAAAAGATCATAACTCTAATTTTGCTCTTTTTAGCAAGAAGCAGTTTTCTACCACCTACCACTTCATAAAAGATTCATGAAGTTTTTGTCGTGCCATATTGCTGTATTGTAAATGATGATAGATCAGCGGAAAGGCCGACTCCTCTTTTCCACAGAAACCAGAAACTTGGGTTCGAATTTACCATTTCCTCTACTTTGTTTGTAAAAGTGATGAAGGGTCCTAGTTTATATTACAGGGTGCATGGTTTCATGCTTCTGCTATAGCTGACAATGTAAATACCCATTTCATTGCTAGGAATTGGAAGTTAGTTGTTCATGTGGCTTTCACTGCATTGCAGGTGGTTTCTTCAGCTCTGTGGACGCAACACATAACATGCAGAGCTCTTAGCTACTTCCTCGCTGCGGTTTTGCAATTATGTCATCAAATACAAATCTAACCATATGGTCATTTCTATAAAATACAGAGCCTGAGAAAACTGGGGAAAGCAGTGATGAATTGGAAAAATATCCAGTGGAGATACAGAGTTAAATGTCAGTGTCTGCATTATGCCTAGTTTATATTTCACAGGAATGCCATCAACTTGTTATAGAGCCCAAAGGATTTATATGTTTTTCTGACAGATGATCATGATTCCCATCAGTACCCTTAATACCAACATCTGTAGGATTCCACCTAATTTGGGAAACAAATATATTCTGTCCTTGTCAAAAAAAAAAAACCCAACAACAAAAAAACCCAACTTTGTATGTTCCAGGAAATTTTTCTTACTCTATGGTCATTGCAATTAAGTGGAGGACAGAGATTTTTAAAGGGATATGGCACAGTTATATTATGCGATCCTTTTGGCTGCTGTTTTTAGATGCAAGTTGGCTGATACCAGCTTCTGGTCCTTGTAACACACTGAAAAAATGCTATGGATAATAGCTCTGAGTAAACACGTTGAAGTATAAACATGCTTATAAGAACAGACTGTGGAAAGATCTGTCATACTGCCTGTGCTTTATGGATCAATAATGTGTGGAATATATTTTATATAACAGCTGTATATTCCATTCATAACTTTAAGCTCCACTGAAATTTTTTAATTTTAGCTTATGCCTTCTTTGGTCATTAGGGAAAGTCTCTCAAAACCTACCTTTTTGAACCACCTTTATGTTTCCTCGTGGTCAGTCCAGGTACTCATGCACAAAGACGCGTGTATAAACATTCCTTTCTCCCGTGTCTCTTCTTTGTCATCTTACATGGTAAAAATATTCCATTCAGCCTTTTTTCATTCTGCTAAATGAATAAATTTCACCTAATATCTTCTCTTGGTGATCTTTATTCCCCAGATCATATGTTAGCCAGCTGGAATCCTTCATTGTTTACGTGGGTGTACTAATACTGAAGGAAGAAGTTATACTTCATGTTGTACTTGGATTGGTTTTGCATATACAAATACAGTTGTGTGATAGCAGTCTAGCATTACTATAAGTAGAAATAGAGCTTTGTGCCCTTATGTCCTTCTGTGGAAAGTACACAAGAAAATTCAGGGAAGGCATGTCTCTCTGGGTTAATGATATAACCACATGACTAGAGGAGGAAAAGCCTGATCAAAAATGATGAAAAATGGTGACAGGATTTCTCATGAACTATCTGAAGAAGGCTAGAAAATGTGGGAAACACTAGCTTGTATCTGGTAATGCAAAAAAGAACATGACTTGAGTTTATTCAAAGAAATAGTTACTTTTAGAGCACTCATAAAATGACTTTCCTAAAATCTGTGTAGTTCTGCAGATTTCTGTTATTCGTCACTTCTACATTATGTAAAGTAACTATCTGGGTTAAGTTCAGCTTTGGCTGAATTTTAATTCGTGCAGTGCTTAAAGCAGTTACCTTCAGGGTTTGGGAAAAAATTGGATTTTTTCATTATGTGGTCTCTTTTATGTTGGTTGTGTTGGACCAAATGGTGATTGAAACAACTTATAAAGTTTTTACCTGGTATAAGATGCTAGGTGGGATATTTTTTAAACAAAATGCTTGCTTTTGAATGATAAATGTACTGAAATGTCAGCCTTGAAATGGTCTTGGTCCTGTGTACTTACGTCAAGATGAGGAAGCACAGCTGTGCCAATCAGTGAATCTGGCCAGAGTGAAAATGAACTGGTAAGATAATAAAGTGAGTCTAAACCACTTTATTAGAAGCAGCATTGAGTTAAACAGGAGCGATACTGTATTTGGTTTTGAATGATGAATGGACTTCAGTTTCAAAGGTTATTTTCTCTGTCTACTTGATGCAGACTTACTGTAGCACTGACAAGTTCCTTCTGACTCACCTGGTTTCTCTACAGATTTTGAATGTGCAGAGGTCCAGTTTCTAAGTTTGTAAAACATGTTTCACACAAACTAGTAAGTCCTTGGTCTGCTCTTTCTTTTGCCTTCATCTTGATAATTTTTGGTTTAGTTGTCCCTATTTTCATCTCTTTCTTATCTCCAGCAAAATTTCATCTTGTTCTTGCTTCTTGAATAACAGTCCCATGGTGATGTTGGCCTTTTCCCTCTTCAGATGAGACAGATTTCTTTCTTTCTGGCAGCTTTTTGGGGGCATCATTAAGTAATGTCACTTGGAAGAAATCAGAAGGGAGATGGTACCCCTTGCTGTGTTGGGGCCAGCATAGAAAACCATGAGGACCAAAACCAAATTTGCTGTCCTTGCTGAGGTCAGGCACAGTAAGAAAGTGAAATGATGAAAAGGGGTTCTCTTTTCAGTGTCCAGTAAAAGCCTTAAAGACCTGTTTTTTCTGGGGTGAAATCAGCGGCATTAGGAAGAGTTCTGTGGAAACATGGATTTCAAAGCCATTCATCTCTGTAAAGCATGAGAGATTGTACTTTTCCTCCCTAGTGCTAGGGATTACACACATTTTTCTTCTGCAGAAGGTGGAATTCATTTGGAATGACAGATAAGTCTCCATGGGAGGTCAAACCAGTCACACATCTGCCAAAACAGTAGAACTATGGACCTGATTCTATCTCCGTTCTCTTCAGACTGAAATGTGCCGTGCCTATTTTAGCTAAAATTGATTCACAGTGTGGTATTTTTGATTGAACAAAGGCCAGGCAAAGTGCTGCCCGAGGTCCAGGCTAGGGTAGAATGCTGTTCTGATGTGGATTTCATCAACACAGCAGGAAGGGAAAAAAAGATCCGATGGGCTAATGTGAGCCAAGATGGTTAAGAAATTATTTCCTTTGTGAAGCCGAACATTGTGCAAAGTGTTCGACACTGTCCCACATGACATCCTTGGAGAGACATCAATTTGATAGGTGGACCACTTGGTGGATAAAAAACTGGCTGGATGGCTGTACGCAAAGAGTTGTGGTCAATAGCTCAGTGTCCAGCTGGAGACCGCTAACGTGTGGTGTCACTCAGGAGTCGGTGTTGGGACCGCTCTTGTTCAACATCTTTGTCAGTGACATAGACAGTGGGATTGAGTGCGCCTTCAGCAAGTTTGCCAATGACACCAAGCTGTGTGGTTTGGTTGATACACTGAAGGGAAGGGATGACATACAGAGGGACCTTGACACATTTGTGAGGTGGGCTGATGCCAGTGTTACGAAGTTTAACCATGACAAGTGCAGGGTCCTACATCTGGGTCGTAGCAATCGCATTCACAGCCACAGGTTGGGCAGGGAAGAGGGGCAGAGAAGAGATTGGGAGCACCCCTGCGGTGAAGGACTTGGAGGGATTGGACAATGAGGAAATGAACATGAGCTGGCTTCAGTGTGCCCTCGCAGCCCAGAAAGCCAAGGGTATCCTGGACTGCATCAAAAGGAGCGTGACCAGCAGGTTGAGAGAGGTGATCCTGCCCCTCTACTCTGCTCTCTTGAGACCTCACTTGGAATATTGTGTAAATTGTTCTGGTGTCCTCAACATCAAAAGGACATGGAACTGTTGGAAGAAGTCCCAGAGGACATCCATGAGGATGATCAGTGGACTGGAGCACCTCTCATATGAAGATAGGCTGAGAAAGTTGGGGCTGTTGAGCCTGGAGAAGAGAAGGCTGTGTGG
>JARCZZ010004439.1:40618-51731 GCA_030323915.1 Brotogeris chrysoptera | reverse complement strand
GATATAAGGAAGAAGTTCTTTACTGTGAGGGTGGTGAGGCACTGGAATGGGTTGCCCAGGGAAGTTGTGAATGCTCCCATCGCTGGCGGTGTTCAGAGCTGGGTTGGACATAGCCTTGGGTGGCATGGTTTAGTGTGAGGTGTCCCTGGCCATGTCAGGGGGTTTGGAACTAGATGATCTTAAGGTCCTTTCCAACCCTAACTATTCTATGATTCTATAACATCATAATTTGCATGTTTATGCCTCAGTCCCTGGGGATGATGGGAATGGTGTGCAGGGATTTTAGCAGAGCCTTGAATCTTCAGCTGCTTGGGCTGGTGCAATACAGCTGACCTGACATGTCCTTGCTTGGCTCCCTTCAGTGACTGCTTAAAGCACATTAGTGTTCCCAGCTGGAAGTTTGGAATAGTCATGACCACATGTATGTGACTTTCCATCTTCTCTGTTAATTCTAATAATACTGATTTAAAAAGTCCTTGGTTCATTTAGCAAAGCACTGAACAAAATAGTGGTTGACTAAGGCATCTTATCCTGTTTTTATTCTGATTTCTACCTTAGGCTTCAGATATATGAAAGTTTGGATCAACTGCTTGATGTGTTACAATGTCATCTTCTTTCTAGTTCCTCAAAAGATCGATTTCCAGAATACTTTCAAATATCCAGTAATTTTAATGCATGTCTTAAGGGATCATCATAATATCTTTATACAGGTGGTATTAGTTTAAAGAAAGTATTCCCCTGTGTATTCAACACATTCATCACTTTAGGTCTTCTTTAATATTCATGCCTTAAGTCTGCAGTACTTTTTTTTTGTCCTCAGTGATAATATGATTCTCTTGAAAATGAAACATATGTTTTATTTTTATTGTCAAATTGCCCTCTTGGGCAAAATCCTCTTGGATTTTTCTTGGTATTTGTGTCTTCCAGGAGTCGAACATTTGCTGTTAAACTTTCTTCATAGTTATGATAAGGGATCATTACTAGGTAGCAAATAGCAGAAGAAAATATTTTCTTTATGCAGAAAGCAGCTTTCAAAACATCCTGTGTATGTTGCTGGATCTTACTATTCTTATTATTTCCTCTGAATCCATCATAAATTACATTAGTCTTACAATGCGGTCTCTGGAGCTATGTTGGAAACCATTGCTATGGGGGTTGGTTTTTTTTTTTTTTTGTTTTTTCTTTAATATCATTATTTAAAATGAATCTAAGAACGAGTTGTTTAAAAATGTGTCCTTGATCTGTGGAGGAGGATTGGATGGGGAAGAATGTGTCCTGTATTGTTATCAGTCAAGTGAAGTGAAATGGTGAAAAAACATTAATTTGTTCATTCTTAAGCCTCAGTTTAATTAGACTTGGTTCAGTCGGTATCACTCTTCTGGTATCTGAACCTGTTTGCTTGTAGTTTAAACAAACTTGTTGGAAGGTGATAATTGTTCTTTATAAACCTCCAATGGCTCAATGCGAAATATGTTTGAGTAAGTTAAAGTAGTCATCAGAAAGAAAGTCAAAAGCTATGTGAGGGAAGGTATGGACTTCTCTTAGGGTGAGAAGATTAATTTCTCTGCTGATCTTGTAGTTTAGGTAGATGAAAGGCAAGGGAGAAGTTTCTGCTAGTCTTGATGGTCTGTAAGTGCACTCAGCAGTGAATTCACACAATGTGCTTAATGCCACTTTGACACAACTTCAGAGGCTGATTTAATTGCAGTTCATAAGTGATGGTGTAATAGCATCTCTTATTCAATTAAGGAACAAGGTTTTTACCACATTTCTTAAATGGAAGTACGTACACAAGTTTTTGGAGCTATCTTAGGAATTAGTGTGCCTTCGTTACTGGTGCTTGAACATGTTTCAGTGACCTGTATCTATAGTTTTTAGTCTTTTCTTTTTAGAGAAGAATAGGTGCCACCATTTTGCTACAAGTGTGCTTTCTGTGAAATGGCACTTTAAATCTGCTTGAGCATCATTATTGAAGAAACCCAAACAGTTTGCATCTTTATTGATATTAATAGGAATAACCTTCAGTGACATGAACTTGGCAAGCCAGGAATTGCAGCTGTTCTCAACAGTAGTAGCAGTAGCAGAGATAATGAATTGTTTTTTCCCTGGGAAATATATTTAGATTATGCAAACTAAATATGCCATTCCCTGAACCCTGATTCAGGCTTGATCTGCAAATACAGTAATTGAAACTAAAGTTGCTGTGTTTTGATTATCACACCATAATACTGCAATTATTTTTAAGAAATACGTATCTTTTAAAAAATGAAACATTTTAAATATTTGTGACACAAGCTTCCAAATTATGACTGAAGCAGTTAATGCCATATAGGATTTTGTTAACCTAAAATAAGTACTAATTTGATATTTTGTAAGGGTTGGTTTAGAACAGCTGGTACTTGAACTGGTCGCAGCAGTAATGTGCAGAGGGTATCATTGAATATAGTGGAGCATGTTCCTGGCAGAGTTTTAGACAAAAAGTATTCTTGAGTGAGCCAACTTAATTTGCTAAGGACTTACAAGGTGGCATTATAATCCTCCTGGATTATTGAAGAATATATCAAAGTTCAGTCTTGAAATGTTGAAGTATGCAAAGATGTGTTAATGGTGCCCTAAAATGTTAAGCCCTATCGTGTAAGAGACTTTTGCCTAGGTTATTGATTCTCAGGCTTTAAATTCACAGATTCATAGAACAGTTTGGGTTAGAAGGGACCTTTCAAGACCATCTAGTTCCAGCCCACCTTCTGCTAGACAGGGTTGCTCAAAGCCCTGTCCAACCTGGCCTTGAACGCTTCCAGGGTTGGGGCAGCCACACCTTTTTTGGGCAATCCGTGCCAGTGCCTCACTACCCTTACAATGAAGAACTTTTCCTTATATCTAGCATAAATCTCCCCTCTTTCAGTTTAAAGCCATTCTCCCTTGTCCTATCACTCCATATCCTAGTAAAATCTCCCCTCCAGCTTTCTTCAATGCCCCTTTAGGTACTGGAATGCTGTTCTAAGGTCTCCCTGGAGCCTTCTCTTCTCCAGGCTGAATAACCCCCAAGTCTTCATAATCCATTACATTTCACTTAAAACATTTTTCTGAGTGGTAAAAATCTCTGTGGATACTTCCTCTGAAGAGAACTCCAAATCGCAATGGCCATTTAAGTGCTTGTACCATGCACACTGCAGCACCTGGGAGGGGGTGAGACACCGAAGGTGTGCTTGCAGCAAGCACCTCCTGCATCCCCTTCTTTGGGGGTGTTACGCAGTAAGTGGGCTGTGTGCCTGGAGAGTATTTACTTCTGCTCCTGGTTAAAACTGTAATAGATACATCCACAAGAATGTATATCCGTATGCTCTAAGTGTGTGGGTTTTATTAAGACTTACTTTAATAGGGGTTGTAAATCTCATGCTTTGAAATGGTGTTCTAAGAAGTGCTGATATCCTGAGCAAGGGTTTCTTTCATCAGTTATTTATTTCGACATTGCGAAGTCTCTAGTGCAGGTATAATTTTGTCTATGCCGATAACATCTACCCTGGAAAGACAACATGCGCTGGATGCTCTATTGCTTCGTACAATACTAATTTCCTATTACAGGTTTAAAATCTGTGATGTCTTAAAAACCAGATAGCAGTCTCTGGGCAGGAGCCACTGATGACAGAGAATGGGCTCTGTCCGAATGACGGCATTGCGGGCTTCTACAGAGCAAAGCAGGGGACCTCATCTATTCCACAAATGTGTCCCTTCACTGTCAACAGATGAGGCTTTATTTTCCCCTAAACTAATAAGGCACTAAACCACCAAGCTAAACATACAGCTTTGTGGTGTATTTCCTAAGATGAGCTTCTATCAAATCACGAAGGTCTTTGTGCTGCTTGATGAGAGGTACAGACTTTGCAGCAGGAATATCTGATGTTTATGAATGGGATGAAGCTCTTTTTTTTTCACTTGCATCTTAAATGAAATCCAAATTTATACATCATGCCTTGAATGCAGCAAAAGTAATGAGAATATTAGAAAAAAATGCATGCAATCAGTAGTAGTTATAAATTAAATATTTTGTCCTGTACCTTTCCTTCAGGTAACTGCCCAGAAAAAAACACTTTGGTAGTGTATTGAAAGAAGTTTCTTGAGTTCATCAACTGAGTTAGTTATTTCAAACCCCAGTTTATCTGGATATCTTTGTGTTATTTTGACCGTTATATGTCTGGAATATCAGTTACTTAGGATGCATAATGTAGGTTGGCATTCAGATCTGCATCTTTCCAACAACAATAGATTTTTAGAGGTAAAACTGCTTTTGCCTGTGTCCTAAAATAGAGTGGACTGCTTTTAGTGAAGAAAGGGAAGCTTAAAAATATGGTGGCATGGAAAGAAAAACAAACAAAACCACAACAAAAGCAAAACCAAAACAAAACCTGAACAAAAAAACCCCTCTGAAACCAATCCCAAACACCACACATATGCCCCACACCTCCTCAAACCCTGAAAGTATTACTTTTATGCTCTTACATCAGATTACTTTTATATTAATGGTTTTTATGTCACTGTATTACTGTAATCATAGATCAGGCCAAACACCTCTTTCTGGAGTGTGTGTGCACATGGAACTGTTTCCAAGGAATCGTAAGGATTGTGTCTGCTTCAGTGATTTAGCCTACTAGTCACTGAGATTCTATAGAGCAGCTGCAGATAGTAAGTATTGCAACGCCAAAGAAACAGCCTTCTCGGCAATACCCTGACTTGAAAGCATTCACAAGTGAAATCGTTCTGCTTGCAGAGCTCCAAAGCTGCATCTGTCTTCTGGGGAGAATTGCCTGGTTGTGCGGTTCTGCGTCTCTTTCTTTCCTGCTGCTAGAATATAATTAAAGTTGCTAAAAATACATGCTTCCTAATATTGTGGGGTTTTTTGTCTGTGTAGGCATCTGCTATTACTCTATCCTCAAGGGAGGAGGTGGCATAGGGGTGAATGTTACTTAACTCTATTAGTGGTCCATACTACACAGAGATATGAGAGAACCTCATTTATGACCTGATCCAAAGTCCCATGAAACATTTAAATTAAAAATAAATGTGTATATTCAGAATAACCTGCTGGCTTTGTTAGTTTTACAGAAGTCTTTTTACCCATCAGAAGAGAGAAGGCTTCTGAACTGTGAGCTACAAGTTTTATGCTGGCCTCGTGAGAATTTACATTTTTAGTGCTAAGGAAATTAGTAGAACAAATAGGGGCATAATTACTGTGCTTTTTTGCAATACTGACATCATACCTAATTATGGTTTAATCTACAGAACATAGTGTTTGTTTAATAAGTCTCAGCAGAGATCATTCAAGCATATGTTTTCACATCACCTGGAGGTAGCTGGGAATGACTATGGTGACACTGTCAAAAAAGTGACAGTTTACAAGATTTTTAGTCTTTTACAGTATGTGGCATGGCTCACCTTTGATATGCATGAAATCGCTTAAGGGCAAGCATAAGTAGAGCCACAGTAGCTCAATGCAAAGAGAGTCTCTTTTTCCTCTTTATGTGTAGTAAAAACTAAGGCGTGATTTTCTTAGCCTACTCTTGACATCTAGCAAAGCTGGCAAAAGAATCCTCAACACCCTTCTTCCTGAAGTGAGGTCTGGTTATTGCTAACAGAAGTTAAATATTGATCATCAGTTTGACCTGCTAAAGTGATGGTATCTGCAGGTTTTATCCTGAGCTTACTACCTGATGATGTCTTTTGTTTTTTTATTTAAAGCTGGCCAGTTTTTCCTGAATATGAAGCTTTCAGTTTCCTCTCTTTCCTCCTCTGCCATCATTTGCATTTTAATTATTGTTCCCCACATGTGGATAGTCTCAAAAGTAACTTAAAGATTTTTGGACAGAAGAGAGTTGGGACAAAAAAGAGCCTGAGTTTGTATTTCTGGTGGTTTGTTTGGGGTTTCGGGGGTTTCTTAATAACGCTAAATAATTTAGCGTGGTTGTACTTGGTTTTCCTTGTGTGATGAACTAACAATGATCCTAGAATGGAACCGAAGACAAGAGCTCCTTCCTGCAAGAATGTTGTCATCAGAGGTGGGCGATTCTTAGCTTCCTTTAAAGCTGAAAGCTTTTGTTCTCTGTCGATACTTGAGGCCTGTGGCGGTCTTCTCCCTGGTGTCAGTGTTGACTGTTTCCTTCTTGTTTCTAAGGAGGAAATAGGCATGTGTGCTCATTAATCCTGCCTGTAGTAACTCGAGGCTCACGTAACTCACCCCATGCTATTCCCGCTGTCCTGTGTGGCGTAAAAAAATCCAAGCAGGGGCAGTTTCCTAACTTGTTTGTAGGTATCTGGGTGTCACCATGCTTTCCTAGATGTTGCAATCTGCATATATATTGCTTATGTTTTTCACAAAGGAAAAAGGTACTTCAGATGTGAAGTCCATCCATTATTTTGATGTGATCCTTCCTTGGAACAATGCTGGTTTAGAATACAAGCTGCCCATGTAAATACCATTTAAAATTTCCCAGTAGTAACGATTTACAAAATATTATGTCTTTTTACCTCTAAATAATATGTTTGCCTACTCAGATAGTCACATTCAAGGCATACTGACAGCAGCAGCTAAAATTACAATGCACTGTTGTCTAGTGAAAATTGTTAATCAGTGAATACTTTCCTAAATTAAACCTTAAATTATCACTCCTGGATCATGCTATCAAAAAAGTCAGACCTGAACTACAGAAGATCACAATTTTAACTACTTTTCTGACTGTTAAATTGCAATTAAGCCTATATTAGGTGACCCTTTCATGTGCCATTGACTTAATTCTTACAATTTAACTCAGAACTGTTGATTGGAGTTGTTTAAAATAATGGCTATGACAGTAGGGCAAAGTGTAAATATGAAGCCATTTGTAGGATTGGAGTAAATTTTAAAAATATTTGTATGAAAAATTGATTAAATTTTTTTGTTGTGAGTTCCTGATGTTACTGACACATCTTTAATATTTTTTCTGAGCTTTTTTGATATTAAAAGTTATGCAAGATCCAATTTAAATTGAGTATTTAACCTTGCTAAGAAGACTCTCCTTTTAGTTGTTTATGTAGACTGTGTTTAGAAAGGAGTTTTGGCTTGGTTGTCTACTAATTCTTTTTTATCCTTCTAATCATTGGTTTTAGGATTAGGATATCCTGGATTCAGCCGGGATAAGTTAACTTTCTTCCTAGTAGCTGGTGCAGTGCCATGTTTTTGATTTAGTCTGGGAATAAAAGAAATGGTGATGTTTCAGTTGTTAAGTAGTGGTTACCCTAATCAAGAACTTCTTGGTGTCCCATGCTGTGCCAGTGAGGAGGGGCACAAGAAACTGGGAGGGAGCACAGCTAGGACAGCTGACCTGAACTAGCCAAAGGGATATTCCATACTGCAACCTGTCATGCCCAGTATATAAACTGGGGGAGAGTTGGCTGGCTGCTGCCAGTCACTGCCTGGGGATGGGTTCGGTGTTAATCAGTGGGTGTTGAGAAATTGTGCTGTGCATCACTTGGGCTTCTTGGGTTTTGTTCCAATTTATTATCATTCTTACTATGTTATACTTTATTTCAAGTTATTAATCTGTTCTTAGCTCAATCCACAGGTTTTACCTTTTTTCTGATTTTTCTCCTCCCCATCCCACCGGGGTCGGGGGGCAGTGAACAAGCAGCTGCGTGGTACTTAGTTGCTGGCTGGGGTTAAAACATGACAATATCTTACAATTTTAAACCCATTTCCCTGTAGATTAATTATTCCAGTATAAAATGAACATGTATGAAGCATATGTAGTTGCTTACGGTAGCAGTTCTGGCCTTTCATTTCATATAAATCATTTTGTTTACAGAACAAAACCTTCATATATAAGACTTCTCTGCTCATTAAAATTTAATTATGTAGTAGGTTTCCATCTGCTGTCAAAACCTGTTCATCATTATTTCATGTTATTTTAAGTGGAATCATTCTGTGAAATGCTTGGGGACAGCGGGCTTGCCACTCCTGACCATGAGATAATGGTAGGACAGGGCTTCCTTTCTAGGTGCAAAAATACCTTAATGTTTATTGCCTTCTGATAAAGTTTTCTCCAAGAGTTTGGTTCTCTTCTTCTGCTTGGCCATCTTCCGTGTCATTATGCACTCAGTTTGTGTACTCTGATTGTGTGCAAGTTGGAAGTTCTTCCATACGTCTCCCCCAGCCCATTACATTAATCACTGTGGGATATCTTGCTATCCATCAAGCTCGGCCACTATTTCCCTGACACTGATCATGGTTAGCAGAGCAGTTAGTATTAAATGACTCCAATGGAACAACGAAAGAGTGGGCAGAAAAGATGGATAGCCCCATGCTGCTGCGCTGAAGTGTGAGCTGTATGCAGCAATTCAGGGCTGGGTAAATGCTATCTGATTGCTGTAACGACAGCTAGGCTGTTCTTTATAGCAAATGTTCTCCCCGTAAGAGTAGCTGAGAACTGGAATAGATGAGCTACGAAGGACAGAAATTTCACTACAGGATTTAAGAACTGTGTCGATAACAGTGCTAAGTAGAACTTAAGAAACAAAGCTGTGATTTACTCTGAAGAGGCTGGACTGTGTAACCTTGTGAAGTCACTGCTAGTCCTGTGCATTTTGAGGTTCTCCAACATTCTCCAAAGGCTGATGACTCCTGGTTGTTCCTGACTCACAGAGGTGGGAGGGAAGGGAGAAAGGCCCACTGAATCTCTAAGAAGTGATAAATTATATGAGCTCTTTCTCTTGAACAAACCATTTAGCTTCAGGAAGACTGTGCAGTTTCAACATTAAACTGGTACAGTATTGAAAATATAATTTTTTGCAAAAGGAATGTATTAGCCATCAGTAATAACACAGCCTCAGTGTCCTCCTCCAGGGAAATATGAAAGAAAGCAAAGAAGGTGGTTCAGTTTAGTTTAGGTACTTCATAATTCCTTCCACACCGGTTTGGCTTTTCTGGTCCTCTTGTCTAAACAGAGCAGATTATTTTATTCCCACAGCATTCACAGTATCTTAAAATACTGCAGTGGTTTATTATGTGCTTTTCCTTCCTTGCTTGGGCAGTTGTTGTTCTATGAGTTTGAAAAATTCAAAGGAAATGGGCTTATGTTTTACTTGTGATAGCACTACTGAATTAAAACAATGACATCACTGATTACCCTTTGATAGATGGAATTTATCTGAACTAATTATCTTTCAGTATTTGCTCAAATGTTAGTATGTGAAAATTCACAATGGTAGAACAGCTGCTCAACAGAGGACTTATCAAAGGTATTGTAATAAGCTATGTAATGTTTTGCAGCTTTCAGAAGAGAAAATACTGTATATGACATTTATTTCAATAATTTGTCTCAAGTCTGTATTTCCATCCTACTTTAAGAGGCAATTTTGCCATGAAAACATTACAGTTTTGTTTGGAAGCTTTACAACGAGGAGAGTTACAGTTTTAACTTGGAAATAGCTGAGTTAAAACTGCTAACAGAGATAGATGAAAACAGATTCATTTGAAGTCCTGCTTGGAGGCACAGCAGGTGGCACAAGGCGTCGAATTGGGTTTGAAATCGGCTCGGTGACTTGTTCTCAGTCCCAATCCTTCTGCTTATTTCCTCTGCTTTTCCGGAGTTTGTCTTCTAGGCCTTTTTGAGATTTGATCTTGGGAGTAGCTGACAGCCTTTGCCTTTTCTCCATTGAGCTTCCTGAAGAAGCAGCAAACATATATGTGTCCAAAAAATGTAGAATGCAAGTCATCTCTTCTAGAATTTTTTTTTGCATGTGAAAGTTTGTGTTGCTTATCAAGGAATTGTGTAGTGGACTTCCTTGGAGTAGGAAGTATGTAGTGTCTTCATGTTTGAGCTCTTGGGTGTCCTTTGAAGGTTTCTGCCAAGAGCCTCACAATTCTTTATAATGACTAATTTTATTTATATAATTAAACCCCCCAAAACAACACATTTCCACCTGATGAGGAGCTTTCATCAGGGCAATTTAATGATAATATTATAAACGCATATGATAATACAGTCCAAAGTAAAGAGGTCTAGAGATTTGCACATTCCAAATAAATGGTTTCTTCAAAGACAGATTGTTCTGTTACATGGCAAAGAAAGATGGCTTATGTCAGTGAAAACCTTTGAGGGCTTTCCTCAAATGAGAGCATTTTCACTCATGTTCACCCTGGCACTGTCTAGCTGTCAGCAGCTGAAAGGGCACATTGTTGACTCTGTTACGGAGCTTATCATTCTTACATAGAGGGATAAGTGATAAGTGGTGGCCACTTTGACCCTCCATCCTGACATTAACATACAGTCTAAGTCTGTCTGTTCAGGAAGGACATCCTCACCCTGGGGAACATGTTTGCATGTTTCCTCCAGTTTTCAAGGAGGCAAAAGGTAACTGTGATGAGCTGCTTCATAATGAGCTTGTTGGGAATTCAACTTCCTTTCTATGTAGGGCTACTTGGAGTAGGGATTGGAAAATGACAAGATTACAGGTAATGTTTTTTATTAGTATATCTCTATTATATTATAGAAGCACCTGGCTATCCTGTAGTATTTTTGTGTCATTAGAGAACATCACAATCATGTCATTTTGTAGTTTGCTGAGATATGTATTATTATGTGACCCATTGTTGATTAGGTAAAAATTCTGTTGGGAATATTTGGGTCTTATTATCGGGGTATTTCTTAGAATTCTTTGTCCATAAAGTATGTTAAACTAAGGCTGAATAATAATCTCTGGTTTAAGTCCACTGGAGGAGGAAGTCAGGATCAGTCCCCTTAATGGAAACAGGTTTTTGTTCAAGGAAGAACAAAAGCAAGAGGAACAAGACTACTGCTAGACATATCACCTACAAAAAGACTTCAGGATTTGCATGAAACAGAGAGTGTTTCTTGTTAAGACTGACCTCATGCTTACCAACAGGAAAGGGCTGGTTGGAAATGTGACTCTTCAGGACAGCCCTGGTTGTAGCAATCCTGAGATGATAGAGTTCAAGATCCTCAGGAGAGTGGGAATAGCTTGCAGCAAGCTCACTGCCCTGGACTTCAAGAGAGAAGCCTTTGGCCTCTACAGGAACCTGCTTAGTAAGGTTCCATGTGATATATCCCTAGAGAGCAGAGGGGCC
>JARCZZ010004439.1:0-28972 GCA_030323915.1 Brotogeris chrysoptera | reverse complement strand
GGAAGCAGAGACAGGACACCTGACCCAAACTGACCAAAGAGGTTATTCCATACCACAGCACGTCATGTCCAGGAGGTAAAAACGGAGGGCAGAGACCTGGAAGGGTGTGGTGGTGCTCTGGGGGGTTCGCTGTTGGGGGTGCACTGTCTGGGTTGGGCTTGGTGAGCAGTTGTGTTCTCTTTCTTTGTATTTCTCTTATATTATTATTGATGGTAGCAGTAGTGATTTGTGTTATACCTTAGTTACTAAACTGTACTTATCTCAACCTGTGAGAGTTACATTCTTTTGATTCTCCTCCCCATCACCCCCGGGACTGGGGGAAGAAAGAGAGGGGAGTGAGTGAGTTAAAAAAAACTGCGTGGCTTGGAGGCTTAAACCACAACAACCTTAAATAACTAAATCTTTTGTTTGCACATTTGCGACATGAAATGTAAAATAGTTTTTGTATAAAACTACGGTAGGATTTGGTCATTAAAATATATACCCAAAGAAATAGTAAAAAATTTATGTCTGTTTTAAAATACTCCTGACTGCTTCTGAAAACATATCCTTGAAAATCTAACCACTTGAAACAGCAATTTGAAAATATTTTCTGGGGCAGGAGAGGAGAATAGGGTACCTCCCTGCTGATAATATGAAATTAAAGCTTGTTGATGTCTACCTAGTGAACAAATTTACTTCATAGTGAAATAGAATGAAATGGAATTGTTTAAAAATCTCTTTCATAAGGCAGTTTATGCTAATGCAATTCATGTCTGGTGGGAGCAGTTGTGGGATGCTCCCATTGATGCACTGAGCTCTACAGCCTCAGAGCTTTAGATACCATTGAATTATTACTTCACGCAGTTTCAATTTTTTGCCTTTTTTTTATGATTGCAGAATAATTTGATTTTCACTTTTCATTGTGCTACTTTTATTTTCCTTCATTCTTAATCACTGCATTCGAGACAGTTCTGATTTTCAGCAGGACATCAGTTATGTGACATAGGAGAGTTTCTGTGTTGTGATTGCGTGAGTTTTGTCTCCCAGCAATTACTGGCTGTGTAATGGAGAGGCTGATTGTCCTGATGATTCAGATGAATCTTTAGATATATGTAAGTAAAGAAGGAGTCACTCTCATTTTATCTTCCTGTCAACAGTAACCTTTATAGTTGAACTAACTATACAAATGAAAGGACAGATTCATTTTTTTCTTTTAATTAATCCTGAATAAATCCACGTATCAAGACAGACAGGTTACATTCACCGTGTAGGTGAGAAACAATAGAAATGGCAGGCATGGAAGGTGTTTTGTTCATCTACTGCTTTGTAATGAGCGCTCTCATCAGAGCATATATTCCCTATGCTCTTACTGAGCTGTAGAGGGCAGAGGCAAAGTCAGACATGGGAAAATGTTTTCCTCTAAATACATTTAGGCAGAGTTAAGGTGGTAATGATGAGTGCAAGATGCTTTCAATTGAAAGTATGAGAAGCATGCAAACATCAAAGGGAGGAATGAACGAAGATGGAAAAAAACTGTGGTGGGGGTAAAAAAGCAGAGAAAGGAAAATGAGAGAAAGCTTTAATAAAACATATTTAATTTTGTAAAAGACCTTGTTTTTTTTTAATGTGGCGAAGAGCTTCTGAAGAGTGGAGTAGCAACCTTACAGTCTTTTTTATCAGCCTTGTAGACTACTGATGAGGTGATATTAAATCTTAATGTTCTCTTGTTTCCTGTGTTCTGAGAAAAATGAGGGAATTTCCTAATTTTTATCCCCAGGATAATCACTTAATGTAAGAGAAGAACCATGCATTTTGTATCAAAGCAACCCTCAATATCAGGAAAGCTAGATTTATTTTTTTGCTTTTTTACTACGAAAATAAAAGAAAATATCAAACATCAGACAGTATTTTGGAGTCTAATCTTTAAAAGGAGGGACAGAAATTTGAGGTGTCTGGCAACCATTGCTGCCTGGACAAACATTGGACTGATGATTGCAAGCTTCCTGCTCCCTTGTTTGTTCTCTGGGACAGGAAAATTGCCTCTGGGGCTCTGGTGAGGGTGCTCTGATTATCCAACTTTGAAACACTTTAGGATTCTAAAAAACCTGCATATTTGTGTTGGAAGCATTAGGCGCAGTTAAGGTTTTATTACTGCACTGATGATTACTGTCTTCTCTAATACAGTATTTTTAAACGTGGTACCTGCAGTTAAGAGTTTTTCTGCTAAGTAATGAATATTGTGATAGGGACAAAAAACTGGTCATACATGCAGTTTTTAATTTGCCTCCTGATATTTAGCATGTAGTTCCAAATCCAGTGGATGCCTAGATATTTTCCTCTCAAGAACTTTACATGTTTATTGTACTGGACCATATGATTTGTGTTCAGTAATGCTGTTGAAAGCCAGAGCTTATTGAAATATAACCTTTGAAGTTTACTGATGGCTTGAAGAAAGGGAGATGGGGTGGGAAACAAGCCTGTTCTCTTCCAGACATCAGCCAGCCTGGTCCTCTTGGAAACACCTTCCCCTTTGTAAATGCAAACAGTTTCTGTAGGATGTGTTACTTAGGCTGTCCTAAGTCAAAGGTAGGAGTTAGCATCATTGCCTTTCTGGTCGTAGAGCAGGAAGATACATGTACAGCTTATGTAGCCCTTTGCTGACAAACTGCAGGTTAATGAGGTGCCTGGGCAGCACTTGACTGTATGGGCTGAGATGGTAATCATTTGGAGTCTGGTGCCCTGTCTCACCCTTTGAATTCAGTTCAGCCCAGGACACCGCGTGAGAACCAAGCAACAGCACTAGGATGCTGGGCAAAACTTTCTTACGTATTTGCTTACAGTTTTATTGCAATTATGTTTTGGTCTTGATGGTTCTTCTTTATTTGTTAAGTCAGCGTAATTTGCTGACAAATGTAGTATTTCTTAAAATGTGCTTATGTACTCTAGCTTCATCAGGTAAGTTGTTTCTCATTAGAGATGGATATGTTCCTGAATTTTCCTGCTTGTATTTTGTATCATAGTTTCAGTAAAGATTTATAAATTACATTAAAAAGATGAAATATTCGAAGACTTTGTGGTGTTAATGTCAGGGATGCAGTACCTTCCAGTTTTAGTGCACTGAGTCATGTGTCTGTTTATGGATGAATGCAGCCTCTATTTGTCAGCTCTTTGCTTACTTACGTACAATGAATTATTTGGCGTAGCCTGACAGATATTGCTAGTTGTTCCTATAGCCATAAGCAAATGGAATTTGATTGATTTTCTGTGGATTTGTGCCTAGTAATAGGACTTTCTGGGTTCTAATAATGTGCAAGCATTGATCAAAGGTTTTTCTTCAAGTGGAAGTTGTTAACTTCTATCCTGTGGGGATTTCAAGGTGCGTAAAAGGAGAGAAAATCTCATGCTGCAGCTTTTCTCATGGTAAGAATATAAGAAGTCTTATTAGTCTCATTATTCAACCATCTATTTGTAGAAACCTTCTGGGAACCATGTATCTTTATGACCTCCCTACAGGTAGCATTTTAACCAGGTTTTATAATAAAGCCTCAAAGTTGTTAGGCTGGCCAAAAACCTACGGTACAACTGTATTGGCTCCATTTCCTCAGGAATCCACTTGAAGTCATACAATCTAGTCACTCCAGCAGCATAAGTAGAGCTCTAGGACTGGACAGAAAGGAGAAAAAGGTAGTGTTCCTTGTTATTATTGAATTCAGGCTCTGCCTTGGGGCAGGGCTTTATTCAGGCCCAGCTTCCATGGGCTTTCAGCAAGTGTGAAGGAGGTGTCCTGTCATTTCCTGTGTTTGTTCCTCTTCTACTTCTTACATTTCACTAAATGGTCTTACAAATAACTGTAAAACCAGAAGTGAATTCCTGCAGCACCTGTACTTGTGTTCTCCTCTGTTTCTTAGCAGCTGTAATTCTTTTTGCTCTCAGTGGAGCTGCTGCTTTTTATAGAGGCAAAGACCCTGGTTCTGTAATTTGTAATTAATAATTTAGGGAACGAATTTTGTTGCTGTTCTGTTTGTAAGTTGTTCATGAGAACATTGATTAAAAAAAGAAAAGAAGAAAGTATTAATAAGCTTTTGACCAGGTAATTTCTACCTTTCTTGGGTGGTAAGTCTCTAGCTTGTTCATAGGTTTATTTGCAAATAGTCAGGATTTAAAAACCAGTTTACTAAACCTAACTGGATGATGCTAGGGTCTTTAATAGGCTAAATCAGCAAGCGCACTGGAAACCAGTGGAACTCTTGTCAGATGCCCCAGAATCTGGCCAAACATGTTTGACTTCTACAGATAGCTGTTGGTCTGGAAGTTGATGCAAGTGTTTAGAGGACTTCCTGAATGTGTTAAAAAATGAAATTGTGGAATGTAGAACTCATCTGCTAGGCTATTTTGATAAGACAATTACAAAAGTAAAATATATAGTTAAAACACATAGAGTTAAAACCAAACAAATAATAATAAACCCACAAAAACCCCCAAACAAACAAACCCCAAAACTAACCCATGAAAATAGTGACAGCCTTTTGTATCACCATTGCTTGCCTTAGGCACTTGGTAGTTGGAATCACTTGTTTAATAACGTTTTTCTTATTGTTTTGTGTCTGTTTGGGGTTTTCTAGTTTTTTGCTTAATTTTTCCATTCTTGCCATTAGTATAGGTCTGAAGTTGTAAGCATTTGCCTATCTCAGCAACTTTCATAGGGGCTTAGGTAGGGAAGTTCACTAATTGTGTCTCAAAGATCCAGCTTACAACACTGCCATTTTTTGGGATACCAGTATCTGTTATGTTCCACAGTGGTACCTCTGAGTAACACACTGATGTCTGCATAAATTATGTGATTATTCAAGAAATATTAATGGCTTATGAAATGTAGATATTTGGTTAAATGTACTTTTGCCTGGTTTCCTCCTCAACCCCTAACAGGGTTGAGATCTAAAAGGTGGTCTGGCAAATGTCTCCATCTTCATCTTTTTTTTTTGTCCTTTTTTTCTTTTTGAGCGTGTTTTCAGCTTCAGAATTTTTCTGGCGTGCATACTGTTTTCTAATCTCAGTTCACAAATTCCACTCTGTCAGAACGCATTGTGCTAAGGCAAGTTGAAACAAGGCAGCGGGAAAAGAATTTGCTTATTTTCTGTAGCTTCTTCCTGGAACTGTACACATTGATTGTGTTTGGTTTTTATAATGCTCGGTGTAGCAGCTGTTCCAGCAAGGGCTGGTTTATTGTCATGAAACACAGGAAGGTGCTATAACATCCTCTGATACTTGCCTCATGAAGAGAGACTTGAAGTCTGATTTGAGTATGCCCTGGGTGTTTTCCATATCATTCTGTGGCATGCTGCTGGCAGCAGTGCTTTGCTCCAGCCCAGTTGTCTATTAGAACCATCTATGACTCTAACTATTGCTTGAATATCATTAATATCTTATGAGAGAAAAAACCAAGACAAAACACAGTAGAATATGGTATCTACTACCAAGTTGTGAAAGTACCAGACACTTTTGGCAGCATAGAAATTCTGAAAACTGTTCCCTGTGTCCCGCTAGGCTGCAACTTTCTCTCTCACATTGTCTGTAACTGCATTTTCTCTGTAATCCTGACACTGTTGATCTTGTATATGGGCCTTCTTAAATGGCATCCAAATGACCGTCTGCATACACGCCACGCACACAATTTATTCGTAGCTAACTGGTCCTGAATTGAAAGAACCCCAGTTTCCATTAGCAAGTCATCAAATTTGAAATGTCCCTGTCTCTAGAAGTTTGAGTAGAGGTAGTCTTATTATAACATGTTGAAATTATCTCTGATATTAATCCTTCTCTGGGATTTTGGGGGAATATCATCTTCTATAATCATGATTAAACTGAAGTTGGAGGAGCAAAAGAAAGGCAGCAGCCAGAAATACCTTTTCAAAAGCTTGAGTCTTTGTTTGCTAAAATAGCTTCTTTCATTCTCTGGATGCTCATAATGTGAGAGTCGTTTCACAAGTTTAAAAATTGTTAATTGGGTAGCTCAATAGTAGCTCTTCAACCAGCAAAGTGTAAGATAATTGGATGCCATGTTACCCTTGTGGTATGAACAATAAAGATAAAATTTCCTAAAGCTCCTAATTCTTTTATGAGTAGATTCATTGCAATTCAACAGAGACCAGGTTCACAAACCACTCTTGCGTAGCTTTGGGAAATCCCAGATCAATATATAACTTGCATGCGTTGAAGCTGAGCTGCCATGAGGCTACTGAAAGTAAATGAAGAAAATACTGGACATGAGGGGAAAATACAGTTTTGTGTTTTCGCTCTTTATAATTTTACTGTCTGTATTGAACAAGGTGTCTGATCATAAAATTGCCGTTACTGGTCATATTAATTTAAACTGCTTCGAAATGATGAATGTATACTTGTTTTTTTCTTCTCTCTGAATCAGAATGTTTCATATCAGTAGCATGAAACTTTAAATCTCTTGTAGGAAATTAACTGCAACAAAATGACAAATGTCAACAAGTTTTATGAAACTGCTGCTAGTTTACATAAAATTAAATGATTAATGTAGCAATACAATATTCCTATGCTTTCATGTTAGCTGGTGAAAACAAGTGCTTCTGACAGAATAAGATAAGTGTTTTGAAATAGGATTAGCTTTCCTGATACCATTTTTACAGACTTAGAAGAAAACACATTTCCCACTGAGGGTCTCCTGGCAGTTCACCCTGGCAAAGTTACTGTAGTTAGTAAACACTGGGCAAGAAGAGATGTGTGAAGATGGATTTGTTATGGCTGGTGTTTTTGCCATCCTGCTTTCTGGCATATAGCCTCTCAGGTTTGTCATGCTTGATCCTGTTAGAGAGTTTGCTGTTGTCTGTTCCCTTTCCCAGTGGTAAGCACCTGCTTTGGCCTGCTACCTGGGCTCCAACTTCCGACCTCTGCTTTCTCCTTACTCTGTCATTTGGGAAATCTGCCATCCTCAGCCCCTCTAGGAAAGGTCGTTTTGCTGGTGAGATGGGATTGCTGATGTTCTGGTAGTTAACAGAATATTAGAGCAAACAGTCTGGAAAGGATGAATGTTGATGATGCTCGTACCCTCTAAACCTTTTGGAAAGGTTATAGAGAAGTACCCCATTGAGATGAATCGTTCATTGCAGCCAGTCTGGAGGAGTTCAGGTTGTTCTACTGTAGTGTTTGGGACTGGTGGTGATGAGGCCCCGTTGTCTTCCTGAGGGGGTTTGTACTTTGGGATGTTCCTGCATTTCTCACCACTAATTCTGCTCCTTGTCCCTCTAAACGGCCCTGTTGTTGAGTGCAGGGGGTAGTACTCATCTCGGGCCAGGGCATAACTTTTATGGTTTTGCACTTACTTTCTGTCACAGCCAACTTATAAGCAATGGTATTGTGGCCCTAGAAAACATTTAGAGACAATTTGTTTCTATAATTTCTCAGTGGGCACTAATACTACTTCTGAGACATAAGCACATTGTCAAATTACTGGAATACGTGTGTTATCCTTCTCTAAATAAAACTAGTTCATTTTGTGTGACTGACTTTGAATACTTGGTGTGATTCAGTATATTATATATATATAATTCCATCTATTCATTTCCACTCTGGTTTCCAGTCTGTTCAATGTTCTTTGACATTGACTTTGACATAGTGCGTACACCCAGTCCTGTTTCAGCTAAACATAGCTGCCTTGAAAGGTAGTTGAATATTTTGCAATAGATTTTGATTATCCGTAGTGTGTTATATGTGCAGAAATTTGAACAATTATTTGCAATTTGCCAATATTGTTACATTAACTTTTATTATAGGCCAGTAGGTGTTTGTAAGGGTAGGTCATTTCTGATTTACTAACAGTGGCTCATCCCTTGCAAATGTACAGTTTAAGAAAGAAGGATTCCTTTGTTTCTAAAATGTTTGAGCACATAATGTGGAAACCTCTTTCCTGAGTACAAGGGAAAATGTTGTCTAAAGTGCCAGAGTTTGTGACCATCTGAGTTCATAAAATGCAGCATAAGATTTCATTTTGCCTTTGCACATGGGGCAGTTTTTCTAAGCGTTTGGTTATGACTTTGGAGGAGGGTGTGTGGTGTCAAAATCACGCAATCTCCAGTCTATCTGAAAGATGAGAACTATAGGAGGAGTCGTGTTGTTATTGCAGAGAAACTTAGCATCACTGGTAAGAGGTCCATGTTCAAAGAGTTATAATTTCTGTAGTTCTCTGCTGCATATTTTATTTCGGAATAAACTCTGCAACAGGAAGGTCAGTCCTGAAGGACCTAAAGGTCATTGTGTGTCAGTGACATGGTCATTAGAAATGTGACTTTTCTTTTCCTTTTTGTTTTGTTTTTTTTTTTTTTTTTGGGTGGATGATTATCTTATGCATGATTTTCCACAAGTGATTCATGGGGAACTCAATTAAATGATTGCTGCCAAAATGAGCCTCTTTAAAGGTCTGTGGAAATGTGTAGGTGTAATACAAGGCCAGGGTAGAGCCTTTGAAGGATGATGCCCAATACTTAACACTCAGAAACAGCTCATTTGTGGATTAATTGCTTGCTGAAATTGTATTTCTCACACAGAAGCGGATCTAATAGGATATACAAGACAAGAAAATCTCACAAGACAAGAAAATGAAAAGATTGGTCTTTTGAAAAACTTATAAAAGTAATTCATGCTTTGACCAAGACTTTGTTTTCAAGTTTTTAACAAAGAGCAATTTTGTTTTCACAGCTAAGCTATAAATTATACCCCAAAAAAGGTCCACGTGTGTGAGAAGAGATGGAAAGACTTGAGAGATTTTCTCTTTCATGGGGTTGTGCTTGCTGCTAAGCCTAGTGTAGGTATTTGTTTTCTTTATTTTTTCTTTAAAGCTTTTTATTTAGTTTGATGTGTACTGATTCGAATTTATGTCCATTATGCTTTTGTTCCTGTTTCCATGAGCATTTGTCCATTCAATGTGCATTCTCTTTTACAACTTAATTTCATTACTTGTTTCATACCTATGTCACTGAAACTCTTTCAGGGCGTTCTGTACTTCAGGTATCTCTTTGATTCCAGCTCTGTGCTTTTGCACAATTTTTCTGTTTAGCCCTAATCCTCATTATTGCTTCATTCATTATTTTCCCACTTTTTTTGCCTTTTTTTGTTTGGTTTTTTTTTTTAGTTCTACTGATAGAATTACTAAAACTGCTATGAAAACTGTGTTCCTTTATTTCTCCTCTGTCAGCAGTCTAAACAGAAACCCTAACCCTTTCCTCTGTCATAGGTCTCATCCTCTTCACTGTTGTCCTAATTCTTATCCCTTCATTTCTGTCTCAGTTTTTATCTTCCCATTAACAGTCATTTGTCTCTTGCTGTCTTGTCATGCTGCTGCTGCTCAATAGCAGAAGTCTTGAACAGATCAGGAAAAGATAGTATTTTGGGAAATGGGCAATGCACCTTACACAGGATAGTTCAAGCCAATGTCAAGACGATTGTGAGAATGTTGATTGTTAGGCTGTCATTGCGCTCTCTACTAGGAATAGCTTTGATGAAAGGGAGGTAGAGAAATTACCGTCTCACAGCGTTGTCTATTGATTAGGCATTGATAAAATTTAAAAACACATTTAGAAAAAACACCCGTAACTGCATAGCATCATCAAAATCCTTTTTGGATTTGCTGGTGTTAGAAGGTAGTTTTTGATAATGCAGGGATTTATAAATTACAGCAATCTGATGTATGAAATGTCATGTAGAAAGTTTTTTATCTGAGGTGGTGCCATTTCACTGTGGGCCCAATTGCACTGAGGCTCGTTACAAATGTTTATAATTACAATGATACATTTGGCCTGTAGATCCTGTGCCGGGAGAAACGTAGTGTATTTAAATAGTGGGCCGAATGGTATTCTTTGTCACTTAAAAAGTGCTAAAGTGTAATAACCATTTTTCTTCTCAAAATTACTGATGAAAATAGCTCTCATTAGCAAGCAGATGGCTTTTTGGAAGGAAAGTGAAATTGCTCTTTCTGAAAATAGGGCTGTGATTTAAAATAAGAATTTAGATGTGTTATTAGTGATAAAATGCACAGTAGTTTTAGTCAGCAAAGAGGGCACTTTGCTGTGGACGAAGAAATAATGCAAGACAAAAACCTCTTGTCACAAAGAATAATGCGTAACTACGACAAAGAAGTGTAACTCACAGTTGCCAGCAGTCTACATTCAGCTGTGCTACATTTTAGCTTTTTATGAAGCAGACAAGGAAATGGTGGAGATTTCATTTCAAGTAACATCCTTCAGGATTTAGTTCCTTATGCTTACGGTTATGCAGGTCTAAACAGAAAGGCCAAGGTTTAGCCCCAGTGCTTCTGGGTGAAACTTAACTGTGCCAAATGAAATACCTTAAAGTCTGTGTTGCTTAATGCCTTCATCTTGCATAACTGAATGATGCATCAATTTCTGTATGCATCTACTTTGTAGGACTGTGAACTGTGCCCTCAGAAATAGGTCTCAAATTCTATGTAAAACTTGGATATGCCCAATATGAAACAGTTCTGTGTTAGTTCTATTCACGAAAACAGGCATTTATAGGATTGGACCAAAGTTTGTATGTATATTTCCTCACAGAGAATGCTAAATTAATTTTTACCATTTGCCCTTTAGTATTAAAGGTACAGTTTCTTAAAAAATATAGCTGTTAGTAGTGTATTCGCCAATGACGTGAGTTACTTCAAAGTAAAGATGTGGCAGACTTATTTTTCATTATTTCAGTGTTGAAACAAAATGTAGGTGGAAACAAAAGTTGTTTCTGACCTTTTCTGCTCTATATATGTACCAGGCTATTTAATATTTTAGGTAATTTAAAGAAAACTATTTAATCTGAAGTTGTCTAATGTAGATCTCTAACGTGCTGCTGTCTTTGATTTTTCTACCGTCTTGTAACAAGAGGTAATTTAGTTCTCCTGTGCTCTCCATAACCAAAGCCAATGGCAAGTTCAAATACAAAATCCAGGTACAAATACTGGATAGTATAAATCATAGGTATCTGCTCTACTATTAAGAAAGAAGTTATGGTATAGTACCCGCTCTGTACAATAATAAAATAAAGATACATTATTCTTACTGAAATCTATCTTCTCCCTTTTTCCTTTTTTTTTTCTTTAAGTAAATATATTGCACCCATTGTTTTGCCTTTCAATGAATTTATCTCCACTCTCTTTCACCCCCTTCATCCCAGGAAGTTGCTGGTGCCCATAGCTCTGCTTTGCATCCCTGCAAAGCCACATACAGGAGAAACTACATCAAGCTGGGGCTGCAGGAGCAGCACTATTTTTCTAGCATATAAATTAATAAGGGAACCCACTCAGGCATCTTGATTTTCCATAACACTAAATGCTTTGTTTCACTGATGTGTAATTCCCTCTTCAAAATGAGACATTTCTATTTAATAGCAGGTTTATTTTCACAGTTGGGCTTTTATTCAGTAACACAGTACTAAGTTCTCTATCCAAGACAGAGAATGGTCTTCTATTTTTCCACCTTACCCAAAGCTGGAGTTTTAGAGGTTTTTTAGGCTTTTTTATTTACTTGGGTGACCTGCATGCAGATATAAGTGTACTGAAGGCTGGCGGTTTTACTCATTAGGCTCCTGTAATGTTAAATCTCTTTTCACTTGGGCTGCACTGAAGATGTCTGAGGTCAACCAGGTCAAAGTTGCAGTTGCTGTAACTGCATAATTTCTTTCCTGATAACAATCCTGGGGATTTGAATGCATCTGATGAATAAGGTCAGTTGAAATGAACTGGTTTTGTATTTATAAAATTAGTTAATTTGCCTTGTTCTTTTCATACTTTGCAGCGATTTTGGCCTGGCCTTGCACCCTAGTCACTTCTTGATGTGTAGTAGATTTCATGCATATCCTGACTTTGTGGCTTCATAGCAGGAGGAGGAAATTACAAGAAGATCAATAAAGTGTGAAATTAAATTCTTAAAGATGACACATCTAAAATAGCTAAAACATTACCCCCAAAACAAACAGTGCAATTGATACTACTTAATTACATGCTTAATAATTTTATACCCATGTACATTAATGTACTAATCCATTTCATATTCACTGCCAGTACAGATTTCCTCCTTCTTATTTGCTTTGAATCTTATCATTATTGTGCGAGTAAAACTAGTATTCTTAGAATTTTTATAGTATTATTTCCATATAAAATGGGGAAAAGTCTAATATATGAATACTAAACAGCTCATTAACATGGTTTGTAATATATCCATTAATGATAAAAGCAGCTAAGAAATGCTGTGATATAAAATAGTACTTCAGTCCCAGAGTATGTCTAAGAGTAGAAGAATCACACCTTGGATAATAAATGCTTCAGGGAAAATAAGAAATCTTAAATACAAATAACATCAAATAAAAAGCTTTGTATACTTAATTAAACACATTAACAGATTCATTTATTTCAGTTAAATAATATATTACTAGTACTGGTAACAAGTTTGGTTTTGTAATTACATCAAATAAATAACCCAAAAAGGTTTTAAATTCTTTTAAAGGTAGCATTTTCTCTCCTGACATTAGGGACATGTTTATCTAGAACTGGCACAAAGATTGCTAATGATAGACTTACACGGCAATCAAAATGCATGAAAGAGCCTAATTTACTACATCAGAAACCCTGATCTTTAGATTTGCTCTGTACGGGCAAGCCACTGTCTCCAAGAGTGGCTTTGGATCTGTTTGGGTGATCAATTGTTCCTTCTCTGTGCATGTGCATTAAAGTTTGATCCTTGAAGGGTCTGTGGCCGTTTAGCTGTGCTTCTTGTGTTCAGGCCACAAGAACAGGCTGTTGTGAATTGCCTGTCCAAAACTGTCCATAGGTTATGTGACAGAGAAAAATCCTGCATTCACAGCGAGCATTTGTGAAGAGATTGGAGCTGAACTTTAGGATGGTATTCTTCAGGATTAAATGATATATTTGGGGGCTAAGTATCATCAATTTGTATTTTGGTATAGATATAGCTGTATGCTTTTTCCCTCTCTGCAAGCTTTTTTCTACTGACCTAACCCAGAGTCTTGTGCTACTGTTTAGTTGCAGTTGTGCCATAACAATTCGGTTTAAGTTTCATGTTCCATCCCAGGATTCTAATCTATGAAGAAACCCAGCTGACACTTTAATAAAGGAGGGAGGTGCAGTCCTTAACCTTTGCTCAGATACCAAATTGTACAAAAAGTAATAAAGAACAAGATGTAACAGTGTTTGCTTCTCTGAAATGTCCATGAATAAATATCCCACAAATTATTCCTATTAGAAACGCATCTGGTATTGTTGACAGAAAGTATTATGGAGTACACTTCCTACACTTCTGAATATTGAGCACCAGATTGGAAAATTCCCACTGATATGATTGATTGGGGTTTTTTTGGTTGGGGGGGTTTTGGTTTTTGGTGTGTTTGGTTTGTTTTTTTTTCCCTTTCTTTTTAAGATGAGCAGGAATTTCTCCTGCAATCTTCAGCTTGGTTAATCAGGGGTAAGCCACCAAGGTAGGAAAGATGGGAGATGGCTCAGAGGTAGCATGAATTCATATATAAGCAAGGTAGAATGCATATTTGTGCAGAAGATCAGTCCAAGGATCACCCAGAGGATCCTTCTAGAGAGGGACTTCTCACAAGGACATGTACTTGGCAGGACACAAGGGGTAATGGCTTGAAGCTGAAAGAGGGTAGATTTAGATTAGATGTAAGGAAGAAATTCTTTGCTTCTGAGGGTGAAAGTGGTGAGGCACTGATACCGATTGCCTAGAGAAGATGTGGCTGTCCTGTCCCTGGAAGTGTTCAAGGCTAGGTTGGATAGGACTTTGAACAACCAGATCTAGTGGAAAGTGTCCCTGCCCATGGCAGGGGCTGGGAATCAGGTGATCTTTAAGATCCCTTCTAACCCAAACCATTCTGTGAAATCCATGAAGTAGTGTCCCTTTCTGCTTGTGAAGGAGAGAGCACAGTCCTGGTTCTGGCCTCGGGCATAGGGCTGACCTCCAAGTGTCCCTTCCGTTGCTCATGAACACTGTTCATAATAATGGTGCAGATAAACAAGAATATTAAAAGAAGCCATTTCATAGCACTGTTCCTTAGTCTGCCACAGAAAAGGATGTTGGAGGAAAGGACATGGCTAATTTACTGTTTCTATGAAGTATGTGCTGTGGATTTGAATATTTTATTTAGCATTCTTCTACTTTTCCCTAGAAGTACTGGAAAAATGTGAAATAGATAGATGGTTCTTAATAAGCTAGAACAAGGTTAACTTTGACTAAGCTAAGCCTAAAGAAAAAGAGTTTTGGTGGTTGGCACTTTTTTGAGCTGATGATAGGCTGAAATGATGCAAATAATATTCCTTGACCTTTAAGACACTGTCTCTCTGTTTTTTTTGGCTTGCCACTGTCAGAAATAGTACCCAGAAAGATGAGAGCACACAGCAGTTACACACCCAGCATCTCTAATGCAGCCACAGTTTAGTAATGTAGGAAGCACAGCTAATGCCAGTGCGATGATCTGCTGCAGCTGGCTGTTGGAAAAACCTCAGAAGGCTGTGTGGGACAAATGGCTGAGTAGAAGCCCTTGGCCTCGCAAGGGGAAGCTGTAGCTGGAGAAGCAACAGGATCTAGTCAGTTCTCAAGTCTTGCAAACCATGCAGCCTTTTCATCTTTACCCAAATTACGAACCACTGCTGCCAAACAGTGACATACACAGTCTTGCACTCATGATTCACCTGCCCCTACCAGATATGCCAGTCACTTAAAGTCCTATCAAGCGCTTGTCAGCTCCCTTTCTTAAAAACAGCTTTATCTTATGGTCCAGTCTGCAGTGTGCATTTTTTTTTTAAAGGGAATTGATATTCACAGTAACTGAAGTAAACGAAATACTTTGCTCTAATTGGGAGTGATCCAAGCCTAGAAAGGAAAATTGCAGTGATCCAGACAGCTCAGTTGCTTTTCTGTGGGTAAATCATAAAACCATAAACCATGGTATGTTTTTATTGTGTTTTTCCATGACTCAGTTGTATTTGTGGCCACATTTTAGTTGGCAGCAGGATTACAGTTTTCAGTGCATAAAAACGACTGAGATTCTTTAAGAGAATTTTACTTCTCTCAGTCTGATATTTTTTTTTCCTTGTGTGTGTGACTGTAAGTAGCTGAAAACCTTCATGCACAGTCAAGGGAAGTGTTACTTTTCCGTTGCGGAGGAGAATGCATGAAGAGAGATATGTTAAGTTGCAACTGGAGAGTCAATTGTGTGGAAAAGGCAGTGATGCAACACCTGTAATTAGCTCAGACTTCCTTTTTTCTTTCTTTTTTTTAAATCCAGATTTGGGCTCCTTCTGTGTATGACCCTCCTTGGAAGCAGTTGGTAACTTCCTAAAAGAAACCCTCCTAATGCTTGGAGAATCAGTGTAAAAAGATACTCAAAGCTGAAGGAGGTGTTGGATTTAAGGTGCTTCTATATGGCTGTCTCTGCTTGGAGCTCTGCTTTTATTTTTCTGTGTGTGTAGGAGAGCACTGTGTCATATGTACTTTTATTTATCTTTGAATTTAAAGATTTCTTTTTATTCTCATAGTGCTGCAAAAGAGCCTTCTCGTAAGCGTTTATGTCTTTGTTTCTAGAACGATGCTACTTTTAGTTGTGTATAGCAGGTAAGAAGCCCCATACTTGTAAGTGCGCAGGTGCATTCTCAGATTCAGCTTAAGCCTGAAAGCAGATCTTGTGCTACGCTGGTGCAATGCTGAGACTGAATCCCATCTGTCAGGAAATGCATCTTACTGTCTTGATAGAAGCTGCATATGTACATGAATCATCAGTAAAACTGTAGGTCAGCAGGGCAGTACTAAGCTGGTATTACTCTAGTAAGGGACTGCATATGCTTTTAAAGACTGAGATCTGAGGGTTTGCCCAGAATAATGCTGTTTTGGTGCAGAGGGGGGTGGTCAGGATTCCTTCTCAGGCACAGGCTTATTAGTGGCACAATTTAATGGTACTGGGATGTTGAAGGGATTTTGTCTTATACCAAATATATGCATTGAGTTAATAGTTACATACTTTTTAGCAACTGAAATTGCTAGAATAAAAATTATATGCAAAGCCTCCAACCATTATCAGCACAGGAACGTGCCAACTACCAAAGCTAATTCCTACCGCCATGTGATGGCCTTGATAAATATATTACAGCGTGTGCCGAGTTTCCTGTCACTTATTTATAATGACAGATTTCCTTCACCAAGATGTTTTTGGCTTGTTAAAACTGCATTAGATAGTCTGCAGCTAGCAGTACTATTTGGATAGTGATCCATACCCACCCCAATAAACTGCCCATGAAGCAGTGATCTTTGGTGTAGCCTCTGTGCATGGTTGTGCTGAGCTCATAAAGATGTCTTACCCTCTTAGAAGGTGTCAGCTATATTACGTATGGAGTTCTGACAATAAAAACTAATGCAGCATGGTATGGAAATACATTAACATTCCCTGGTTCACTGTAGCATCATGTTTTTCAGGAAAACAAACAAAAGTGATATACTAAACTCAGCTGGCATCAGCCCAGTTACTCTCAGTGAATGGTAATGGCTTTCATAGGGTTCAGGGTTGTATCTTCTGCATCATTAATATTCCTCCAAAGCCAGGCAGGATTGTGAGAGTGGTGAGGCACTGGAACAGGTTGCCCAAGTTGTGAATGCTTCCTACCTGGTAGTGTTCAAGGGCAGACTGGACAGGACCTTGAGCAACCTGGTCTAGTGGAAACTCTCCCTTCCCCATGGCAGAGGGGTTGGAACCAGCTGATCTTAATGTCCTTTCCAACCCTAACCCTTTTATGATGCTATTGAAATAAGGAATGAATAAATTAAAAATTAGAAGTCCTTGAGGGCTGTACAGGACCATACGCTGGTGTATTACTGAGAGAAGATTATTAAGATAAAACTTCAGAACCAGTGTATGTGGTTTTCCTGGTAGCTGTTGGGGCCTCGTCCGGCCACGCACAGCACAGCCAGTCACTGATGCTACTGCTGTGCTTACTGTGTTGCCATTAGTTGTTACTATTGACAACTCAGACCTAAATTCAGACCAGCCTCTTCTGCATCTCTGCTTTGCTCAGTGCCTGAGCTTTGAGTGCTCAGTGTGTCTCACTTAATAAACTGTGTAACAGCAGTTGTACATGGCCAGAACATCTCAAAATAATAATCCTCTCAAATTTCACCAGATATATGTAATGATGTATGACAAAACAGGTGGAGTGTGGCTTGTGCGAACTAATGATTTCTCAGTGATCGACATGGCAACCTCCATTGCCACCTAAATGGCAGATTTCATCCTCCACAGCAGCTCTGGCCATTAGTGAGAGGAGAGAGGTTTTTAGCTAGTCTTGGAAAAGATTATACAGATATATAGTCTCCTTCCAGTTTGGACTTTGTGAATTCTTTGTCTACAGAGCTCAAGTGCTCAATTCGGTGTTTTTGAATCATAAAAGAATAGACTGGGTTTTGTTGGAAGGGATCTTAAAGATGATCTAGTTCTAATCCCGCTGCCACAGGCAGGATCACCTTCCACTAGACCATGTTGCTCAAAGTTCCATCCAGCCTGGCCTTGAACACTGCCAATGATGGGGCAGCCACAGCTTCTTTGGGTTTTTTTGGGTTCCCCCCCCCTCCTCCAGAGGGCATTTGCAAGGCTGTTTTACCGAGGCTAATATGAGGCCGATTGTGATGTGCAGCTAATTCTGGCACCTTGTAAATATCAGAACAACACATTTTGTTTCTACACTAATACACTAAGGTCAAGAAAGCCTTTCTATTTTGAAATAGAAGAGCATTTAATTTTCATTAATATCTAAAATTTAAAAGCTGCAGAAGGAAGCAGGAATTTTTAATACTGATGTGTTGATGTTTCGGCTTACTCTCTGAGGAAAACTTTAAGAGACAAAACCATAAAACAACGATATAGCATTCTGGTGTATGCCAACTTGTTCTGAGTGCTGTGTACATATGCTACTTTCTGGCCGTGGTGCTGTGAAAGGGTTGGTCTGTGCTTTTCCTGGAGATATTCTTAGCTTGGTGCTTACTCTTGTTTCGGGATTATTCCTGCTTATCATTAAATCCTTCAGTTTCCAAACTGTGTTTTGAAATGGGAATCTGATACCCATTGGACATTTCTGAACAATAGCTTTTTCATGTTGCTGACTCAGTTGGCTTTATTCTCCCAGTATCATTTTATCTTATTTACTTTATATGTGCATCTTCTTAGTTCTCATACTCCCTCAGGGCACACGAGATGACTAATCCATGTCCTCAGTTTTAGCTCACTACTTTCTTATTCTTACACTTTGATGTGCAGTATAAATATTGTTGTTGCTTGAGCACTAATGTACAATTTAAAAACAATAAATACCCCATTTGCCGAAGGCTAATAGTTCATTCTGTGCTGTGTGATCACCTGTTACTTCTGTGAAGAATGTATCTTCTGAGATGATTCAGTGATCATTGCTATGCCATATAAACTCTTACAAAATTATTTCATTTTTTTCATCTCTTTTCTTTTGTTAAATGCCAGACATAGCCTCAACTGTGCCTTATCATGGATTTATCATGATTATTGCCAGAGTGCCTCTTCATGCTGGGGCAATTACTCGCCCCTGGACATTGCTTTGAATGGTGGAAACATGGTAAAACCCAAGCGGCTCTGGAGGAATTGTTGCTGGTGCTGCTGCCTGAGCCCCGCTCAAATGGAGGTTGTTTTGAGATGAAGGGTGACTGTATCCCGGGGTTATATTCTCAGGTATAAGCTTGGGGATGCACAGGCTTTGCCTTATACTCAGCATAGCTGGATTGGTATGCTAATATGCTGCCTCTAACAGTATGCTACCTCCAACATGTTAGTTAGTGCTTCTTGTCCATGTAAAAATTGTAGTCCTTAAGTTTGGCATTTTTTTCTGTTCATTTTTGCTTGCGTTTCATATGTATGTGTACACATATCTCTATATAACCACAGAATGGTTTGGGTTGAAAGAGACCTTAAGCTATCTGTTACTAACCCCCTGCAATGGGAAGGGACGCTTTCTGCTAGATCAGGTTGCTCAAAGCCCCATCCAACCTGGCCTTGAGCGCTTCCAGGGGTGGGGCAGCCAGAGCTTCTCTGAGCTACCTGTTCCAGTGCCTCGCAGTAAAGAGCTGCTTCCTGATATCGAAGCTAAATCTGTCCTTTTTCAGTTGAAATCCATTCCCCCTTGTTTTATCACAACTTGTCCTTCTCCAGCTTTCTTGCAAGTACATATCTCATTTTGCATCTTTAACTTTTGCAGAATGATATGATTAATAAATAAAACATGTAATATATATTTATATAAGGTCCATTTAACTCATGAGGAGTGTGGCTCCTCATTACAGTCTTATGTCACCTTGAATATCTTTTATGGTTCTACTTTCTTTTCAAACCCTGTAACACAAGAGAAATATAGCTCACTTTTTTTCCGTATCGATGCGGCATGCAATGGTCCTTCAGTTTTGTAGCTTGTTTTACTAATAGGAATCAACTGAAAAAACGTTGCTGTTTTAACAGAATTTTCACCCCTTGTTTTGAAAGGCAGTATAGCCTGTAATGGGCTTTATTTCAGCTATGTTACAAATGTTACTCTTCAATCAGTCAGGAAGGGTCTGAAGAAAGGTTGGTTGGGGGCGGCCAGTCTATTGCAGCATTAGCTCCGGTATAAAATAACCGCCTCTCTTTCTAGTGACTTTTTGAGAATACACAGACTGTTCTGAGAAGTGCCAGGAATTGTGAGGTAATAAAAATGTTTTAGCCCCATCTTTAATAGGGATTTCCAGCTTTAGTCAGTGAAGCGTGTTGTAGCATGAGCAGAAGTGAGAAACGTAAATAGGTGCGATAAAATAATCTTGGCTTAATTTTAAAATGCAAAGTGGCACGTAAAGAATATAGGTTTATCTAAAGGGGAAAATTTTAAGAGAATAAAATATATGTGATACTTCATTATTTCTAGGATTGTGTCTGTTGAATAGTGGGGGAGGGAAGTGGGGTTTTTCCTTTCATTTTTCCTTTTTTAACGTTTTTTAACAGTAAAATAAAGAATATCGTCAGCTTTTGTGGTGAGTAGTGGTATAATTAGTTTATCAGCCTATTGGCCTGGGATAAATATTTGTTGGAAATGATCTATCTATATGAAAAGAATCTCATTAAATAAAAACCAGCTAAATAACTTATGTAGAGTTCTGTCAATAGATGTCACAGATATCACATGGTAGATTTAGCTAAAAGGTAAAGCATTTTAACTTCTTTCAAAAGGTGAAAATTCAGATAAAGATCAAATATATATGCACATGAGGACAGTCAGACATACATACAAAAACAAATCTCTTGCGCTAGGTTATTTTGAAGAAGGTTTCTAATGGTGTCATGAGTGAAGATCATAGTGTTGTGGGCAGAGAAACAAATGCTTTGGTGCGTTAGCACAGTTCTCATGAAACACCAACAAGTGCATGGTGTGAAACCTGGGATTTTGCTGTATGGGGGAGTTAAGAGAAGCTGAGCTGCTGCCAAGTTAAAACAGTTTCTGAGCTTGAATTGGCAGACTAATAGCTTTGGGAATGGCTGTATCTCTTGGTGACTGGTTTAATTTGAAAGTATCTCACAACCGCTTAATTGTTTGAGGAAACTCAGTGTTTGAGGATTTAAAACAAGGTAGTATTTAGTTGTTCGTGCCCATAGCCTGAGTCAGCACAGTAACTATCAAGAGCGCTGAAGTCTATGGAACAAGACAGAGAAAAGCAGCAGTGAAAATGTGCACTTGGCTATACAAACGGGCTGTTTCCATCCCTTGCACAGGATCCTAGGACAGATGTACCTTGCTCCTATACTGTTGCTATAAGTGGTACTGCTCCTTAAGGCAAGTTTTTGTTGTGGTCCCCCCTCCCTGAATCAGTGAAATGGTTGGCCAATGTTTTTCCAATAAGTAATTTTATTTCACACTTTAAATGAAAAAGTTAGTGATAGTTACTTTATAAAATTGCTGATAAAGCAGTATTCAAAATGCTCCAAACACACATAGGACAAGAACAAAGTATACTGAATGTCAGAAATAGTAGGCAGAAGTAAGGCCTATGGTGACTTCATATTTGGCAGGTACCTATCCCATCTATACTTGTTTGTAGGTTTAAAAAAGAATTGTAAACCTTCGGTTTCATATCTGTGTTGATTCTGGAACAGCAATTTGTTAGATGATGGCTGTAACAACTGCCAGGCTGCTGTCATATTCATTGCAAAATGATATGATAATTAAACTATTAATCATTCTTTCTGTCTTGTAATCATGTATTTCAAGAGTCATCATTTTGGGATATGGGGTTAAAGCTGTCATATAGGAACCAGTGCTTTAATGAGATGGTTGGAAAAGAGTTGCAGTTTGTAACACATAAATAGTAAATTAATCTGCCTACTAACCTGGACAACTCCTTAGTCTTGGTATCAAGCAAAAGGTTTCTCACAACATGAGGTGACCTATGTGATGCATTGTGCAAAAGATATCAAAAGAGTTGAAAAAACTAGGTTATGAGACACAATTGGTTAATGTGGTATGGAGGATGGGGACAAGGATCATTTAATGATAATGATTAATGATAATGATTTGATGATAATGGTTAATGCCGGTGCACATAAATTATTAATGAACACTTAAGCTTTCCTAAGCCTTCTATTTGCAAGGTAGCAAATATAGATGCATGTGATCAGAGTAGCATAAGATTATTAATCTGTTGGAATATTTGTGGTTGCCTGCAGGCAGCCTGATTCAGAAAGATGCAAGACTTATGCCAGAGTAATTTTCAAAAAGAGAAAAATGTGAAGATGAGTTCTCATTTTGAAATGAAAAGTTTGTGATGGAGTTGAGCGTAGGGACGGAAAGCGGAGAGCAAAGCCTTGATGATGTCCCTTTATCTGCGAGAATCTCTGAGCATTAGGAGTGTTAGAGTAGGGTGGTGCAGAGCATATTGAATTGGCTCATTGGTACAGTTGTACTTTATCTTAATTTCCTCTTACATATGACAGCAAAGGACTTCTTTCTTCAGTGTACCAGATTGAGACAGTAGGGTAAAACACGTGTTTTTCAAGTAGACAGGAGCCATAAAAACATACTTCAGAAAGAAAGCAAGAAGATTATAATTATTTATGGCATTTCTCAGGGATCATATCACTGAGCTTTCTCTAAAGGCTTTTCTAAAACTTTAGATAATCTTAGGATCTTAAGATGTCTTAGATAACATAAAATAAGAGTTTTGCTCTTTGTTTACCCTTTTAATCTTATTTTTCCAACTAAACCTACTAAGTGCCCTTTTCCGCTTTCTACTGTAGATTATTACAAATAAACTTGTTTTGTAATAAAAAGAGGAGCAGAAGATAGTTAAAACTGTTTATCACAGCATACTTGGTAAGTCCGGCATTTGTTAAATTAGATAAATTGGCAGCTACTCATACTTTATCTTACAAAGCAGAGCTAAACCCAAATGAGGCATAGAGCCTTCTTCCTTCAGGAAGATGCTGGAGGTTACTTCTGTCCTTTTTTAGTTTTTAAACTCAGCAACTGTTAAAGAATACTTTTGATAGAGGCAAAGATGTAGTGTCCTAAGTTATTTCTTCTATAGTGTTCTAAGTTGTCTTCTCTGTAGTACCTTAAACAAGAATAATTTGCCTTTCAAAGTGATTTTGAAATTTTTTTTAACTATGTCTGTCAGGAAAATTGCTGCGTATACTGGGTCATTTCAACTACCTAAAATGCATGCTAAATACTCCCAATAAGCATTTAATTTAGCATTAATGGGATAATTATTGTATGTGAAATACTAATTTATGATAAAAGACACAGTTACGAGGATCTGACATTTGTTCAATTCATTATTCATGTTAGATAGCAATTAAATTTACAAGGTTATTTTAAATTGATCAGTACAGAATTTTTGGAACAGTAGTTGCCATAAGACGTGCAGTGATGCATCATCTACAACTACAATGCCATGTTAACCAAACATTAAATTTAACTCATGTCTAGACATTCAGCTTTTCTTTTCCATGAAAAGTCAGAGAAAGTGAACACTAAGTTTCATTGTAAGAATAAGGGTGCCTTAGACAAGAAACTGGCCTTCCTGTTGTTCACTGCCTTTGAACAGTGGAATTTCTCAGCACTCCCATAGACAAGAGTAATACAGCGCTGGGAAAGGGATATTGAGCTCAGGCAAGGGGGGCAGATGAGCAGTTGTGTAGTTTGTACCGGACTCCTGAGCTTCTGCCAAGATTACGTGTTGGTGAGCTCCCTGCGGCTTTTGATCATCTCGAAGGCAATGGGCAGCTTTGGGGTTCTTGTCCTGGCAAATTCTTGCTCTTCCAACCAGTGGTGACAGTAGTTGGTCCTGAGTAGCTGGGGAGCTAAACACTGAAACTCTTCCAATTTTGTCTTGTTTCCTTTCTATTGCTTTTCTTTGAAGTGTTTAGTAGCTGTTAAAATTCTGCTGCTGCGTTGGATGTTTTTTTTTTCCTCCAAAAAATAAAAATATAAAAAGAAGAGGATGCTGAAATGAGAGGATACTCCAGAGACTAGAGAAGAGAAAAAAGGAACCTGACTGTGAGAGGCAGTTGAAAGAAAACTTCAGCGTCAAGTTAGGGCAGTGAATTCAGAAAACTGATGTTTTCAAGCCTTTTAAGTCCCTTTCCTAACAAAGATACCATTCTTCTACCATGATAATTGCTATTTATTAGAGAGAAAAAGCACAAGCTGGATTTGCAGTATTTAGTTGAGGAACAAAAATACATTTTTTGTGGGAAATGTTGTGGGTAACTTCTAGTTAGCTGGTAGTTCTACTATGTAAAGGAAATTGCTTTTGTATACAGGGTTTTTAAGTTGGTATTATGACTGATCAATAACGGTGGTATGAGGCTACAAATTTTCCACTGTGCAGGTGATGAGGCACTGGCACAGGTTGCCCAGAGAAGCTGTGGCTGCCCACACATTCCTGGAAGTGTTCAAGGCCAGGTTCAACAGTGTGGAAGGTGTCCCTGCCCGTGGAAGGTATCCCTGCCTATGGCAGGAGGATTGGAATGAGGTGATCTTTGAAGGTCCCTTCCAACTCAGACCGTTCTGTGGTTCCGTGAAATTGTTGAAGACTTGTGGAGAATAGTTAGAAAAATAATAGCAGGTACTTAATCATAATTTGCAGGGTTTATTTTAAGTTTTTTATCTTGGTATAAAAAGGGGGAAAAAACGGCAAACTTTTTTTGGGGTGATGAATTGGAGGAAGATTCCTGATGATTTTCGTGCATCTGCCCTGAGTATACAGAGAAGAACAGCAATGTTTAACATGTTTGTAAGAAGCAAGACTTGCAAAGCATCAGTAACCAAACCTGCATGTGAAAAGAGAGGACTGGGAAGGAGAGTGGTTGTCATCAGAACATACTGATTTTGAGGTCAATCAATAGATTAAGACAAAAAAGCAGACCACAAAAAGGTAAATGTGCACTTAATTCTATGCGCTATACTTGCAACAATATGTAAGGTGCAACTATTTACAGAAAGCTATGAAAGACTGTACGCCTACGGTTTAGTGTGCTGTGGTATGCTAACTTTCTTATATTATTAGAAGTTATTTGTCTTCTACATATCCCAGGGTTAGAAAAAAAATGTAATTGTTGACAGAGACAGGTGGTTTTCCCCAACTTTTATGTATTAGAAAACTCCATCTTTTCAATCCCTTGAAAATTGGGAAAATATTGTGGAGAAGAGCTCTAATCTCCTTCTCTGATTTATCTAACATATAAAATGCATCCATTCTTTTTAAACTTCCAAATAAATAGTTTCACTCATTGTTACAGTGTTCCAAGGAGGAAAAAATTGAATCGTACAGAAAAAATTGAAGTCATATAGGGAAGTCTCTCTTTTTTAAAAGGGAGACTTCTTACTGCTCTTGGAATTAGGAACTTGGATTTTATGTAACAGCCAATGACTGAAACATCAGTTCAGAAATTAAAACTCCTCTGTAGATTTGAAATGTGTCATCGACTTCCCCATCACTTCTGGTTTAATGTTCTTGTGATTCCGTAAAGAAATTGAAATATAAAATTATCATAAAAGCAGCACTGTAAATAATCTTTTTTAAATTATTTTCACTGAAAACTTAACTAATTTGTGTTGATTAACTGCCTCCCTCCCATTCTCAGCTTTTTAATTTCTGTTATTTTTTTTCCACGTTTAATGCAGGCAAATGCTTGATGTTACTTCAAAGTAGAAAAAGCGGAAAACTTTGGATGCAGCAAGATGAAACATCCCAGGTTTTTTTGAGTTTTGGGGGGCCTTCACCCCTTGAATTTGTACATCAGATTCTCTCTGGTGTAATTGTTCGTTATTCCAAATACTGTTTGGTTTTTTTTAAGCTCAGTAATCAAAATAGAACTTGTTCTCATTATTTGTATCTCAGCAATATATTTGTCAGAAGACCAAGTATTTGCAGGATTTGTGCTGCTGCTTATGGGTAGAAATAGGTGTCCGCCGTATGCCACAAAACCTAAAAATGAGTGTATGTGGTCAGTATCCTGAGCCCATGGGCTATTACAGGAGTAGATATTCTTAATGCAAAGCCACAACTAATTATGAGCAGCTTTGATAAACTAAAACGAAAAATCAGAGCTAGGAACCGAAAGTAGAAAAGGACAGGTACATTCTTTTGGATTCTTTTCAGGTTTTCAGTACCTTGAGTAACTCTACACATATAGCATGTTTCAGTGGAATTAAAAGCAGCATTTCCTCCCTTTTCCCATATTTTTACTGTTCAGATTTTAGCTTGTAAGTCTGCAGACCTTTGTAGAGTACTAGGCTGAGTTTTTGTAGCTACAGCAGATTCGATTGTGTAGGTACTTTTGGAATAATTAGACTCTTTAAGCAATTAAAGAAATGAAGCATTAGTTAAATTAAAAAAAAGCATAGTTATGATTTTCTATTAGTCAATGAATTTGTTTAAGTGGAGAGAATAAAATGCCCCAAAGTATGGGGTTTTTTTTTGGGTTTTTTTTGTTTGTGGTTTTTATTTTTTGAGGGAGGATTACTCCCACAGCGTTATTTAATTTTGTTTGTATGTATGTGTCCTACAGAAATTGCTTCTATTCTTTTTTCTGTTTATTTTTTCCTTCCTGTTGGACATAACGCATCTTATTAGCACATCCATAATTCGCAATCTAAATTCTCTTGAGAGGCTGTGGTTTTCCTTCACCTTTTATCCAGATCTCCAAGGTGTCAGTGTTCAAAGTACATTGAAGAAACCTCAGGTTCACAAAAGAAATTCTGCTGAATCATCAAGGCACTTACTCTCTTTACATTGAAAAAATGCAAAGGCTAATGTAATTAAAAAGAAGGGTATTGCAAAAATTGCCTTATCTCACAAGCTGGTGTCCTGGCTCCAGAAGTAATAGTAGATGGAAAAGGGAAAGGCAAAATTTTGCTTCCAGCACTAGGACATAGCTAGTCATAGGATCTAAGTGTTTGTACAGGCTTGCATTCTGTATCTTTACCTTCAGATTTTTAGTACGTTTCTGATGCTGTGTTAAGAGGTTCCTTATCTTTCTAGCTATAAAACGGGAGCAGTAGGCCATGCATTCAGAGAACAGCTCTTTGCTTTTTTCTTATACCAGAATTAAACTTGAGCTGTTCTTCTTGTAGAGACTGTCCTACCTCCTGTAGCAGGCGGAGTGACACACTTCACTCATAAGAGAGAAGTAGCAATATGTTTATTGATATATGGGTTTAACAAATTTTGATAGTAAATGTGGTAGTGGTTTAACGAGATTCAGTGGCAAGGTATACTTGAGTATTTACTGCCTAGAGTACAGGGTAAGACAAAACTCTCAGGGAGACCCTCCTATTGACTCGAGGTTCAGAAGGGACCCTCTTGCTTTCTTAACTCCATCTGAGAGAGGAGTCTTGGTGTGGCTAGATCCAAACTTAGTCTCAGACTTGGTCAGTGGCTTATTTCAAAAGGATTGTAGGAACACAATTAATCCTTTATATCACTTAGCTAAGATTTCAAAGTTTTGCAAGTTATTAATCACTTACCAAGAATGTTGCATCAAGGAATCTCTCAGCCTCAAGGAGTAACCTTGAGAGGCATCCCTACTCAAGAAGTGACCTGGTACACAGCCCACTGCTGTGTAGAAGATCTCAGTGGGCCCTGGGCTTGTCCACTATTCATGGAGTAACGTAATTGACTCATAGTCATGTTTGCATACTAACTACAGAAGTTAGGTTTTTTTCCAAGCTTGGCTTGGGTTGGATCTTGACCAGGACTATTGTAGGGTGGTGTTCACATGTCTGAGATTAGCTACTGGCTATTGTGCTGTTACCTCTCTCTCCCGAATCCACTTTGAGACAGATGTGGCCATCATAACCCAGATGCATCCACTGCCACCACCGCTGGTGTTATCACCTGAGTATAGCTGGGAATTGAAGGTCAGGTTGGGAGGGTGGAAGAAGCACACCACCACACCTCCTGAGGAAAGGCCCAAGTATCCAGGATTCACTTTTTATGCTGTGTATAGGTTAACGATTCAAACTGGCAGTGAAATTCCCCATTTCATGCTTGGCATGCTATGCTTCACAATGTCATCAACAGCACAGACTCCTCATGTACAGGGTGAGTTTGGTGAGAATACACTGTAGTTGAGCAGGACATTAACACGGCCATTATCTTGTCCACTTAGGCTGCCAGGCACAGGAACAATTAAAGGCTACATCCACAAAGTTAAGACAGATGCCTGTCACTTAAGAAATGTAAGTCCAGGCTTTAGATCTTCAACAAGCACCTCAGCTGCCACTTAAACTGGCAGTTTCCTCTAGTGGCTTATGCTTTCCAAGAAATCATACTCCACTATGCAGTGTGCGTGATGGATTGGGTTATGTTCAAAATACTGTGGCAGCTGTAGATTAAGTATTCGGCATTCATTGGAGCAGGACTGCAAGTGAGGCAGTTGTCATTAGCTGAATGTCCTCATTGACTGGTTCTTGAATGTTATTTTGACTCAAAATACATTTTTGACGCTGACCCAATGAATATTCTGTATGCAAAATGTATCAGTGCCACCAAGCAGAATAAGATTGCCTGCTGAATCTTGCTGAAAGATGCTGAGCAGGGCAGTGTGTAGAGTAGGAGAAACAGGAGATGAGCACTTAGACCTTTCTGATGGGGCCTGGGGCAGTTTTTGAAAGACATATTATTGCAGAAGTGTGCTATTAGGGCAGTGAATTGTGAATGAGAGTAGTAATATGCTTTCATCTTAATCCCACAAAGTAAAGGTGATAGACAAGGGTAGAGCAGTTGATGTCATCTACCTGGACTTGTGCAAAGCATTTGATACTGTCCCACGCGACATCCTTGTCTCTAAATTGGAGAGACATCAATTTGATAGATGGACCACTCGGTGGATAAAGAACTGGCTGGGTGGCCACATGCAAAGAGTTGTGCTCAATGGCTCAGTGTCCAGCTGGAGACCATTAACGAGTTGTGTCCCTCAGGGATGGGTGTTGTGACCGATCTTGTTCAACGTCTTTGTCGGTGACATGGACAGTGGGATTGAGTGCGCCCTCAGCATGTTTGACGATGACACCAAGCTGTGTGGTTCGTTTGATATGCTGGAGAGAAAGGATGCCATCCAGAGGAACCTTGGCATGCTTGTGAGGTGGGCTGATGCCAACCTGATGAAGTTTAACCATGCCAAGTGCAAGGTCCTACAGCTGGGTTATAGCAATCCCAGGCACGGCTACAGGTTGGGCAGAGAAGAGATTGAGAGCAGCCCTGCAGAGAAGGACTTGGAGGGATTGGGCAATGAGAAAATGAACATGGGCTGGCTTCAGTGTGCGCTTGCAGCCCAGAAAGCCAACTGCATCCTGGGCTACATCAAAAGGAGTGTGACCAGCAGGTCGAGGGAGGTGATCCTGCCC
>JARCZZ010004436.1:14356-48933 GCA_030323915.1 Brotogeris chrysoptera | reverse complement strand
CAAGGCCCAAAAATCAAAAACACAGCACTGCACCAACTACCAAGAAGGAGAAAAAACGACTGCTGCTGCTGAACCCAGGACAAGACAGTACTCTTTTTTTCCTATTTCACAAAGGAGATACCAGGAAATCAGAAACCCTAGCTGAAGCCTGCGTTCACAATCACTTACATGGTAACTTCTCAGTATAGACAGACTGACAAGCATTCAGGGCAAGGGGATGCAAATAATTAAGCAGCTGAAGGGTTAATTTCTGTGCCATCCCGAAATAAATCACAAAACCTGAAGCTTTAGCTGTGACCTGATGATGAGCACTTGATAGAACCCCTGGTTCTGAAGCCTGCAGGCTTTATTCCCTTGATCAGTGGAGAGTGTCACTGATACATGAAAGTGTGGAGTCTGAGTGAGAACAGAGAACAGCTTTAACTGCAAGGTGATTTGTGCAGTTGGAAAATATAACAAAAAATCTAGCAAACACACAGATTCATTTGTGTGTTACTATCAAGAGAGGGATACAGTCCCCGAGAGAGAAAAGGAGATGAGGGGAGTAGAGTGTTTCTTTTAATGTAAATTGGGATTCCCTTTTTTATTTGTCTGCATCTACAGAGGTCTTTGAAATAGATGGAACTCTCTGAGATTATTACTGGATTAGGATCTCCTGCAGTTAAAAGCTATTTTGTATACGAACTACTGAAAGGAGCAGTAGGAGTGCAATTTATTAACTGCTGTGGTGATTCTTATTTCTTCTTGGTTAATATCTGCTGAAGTCAGTCCAAGTCTGTGACTTCACGCCTGTGATTTGTAATGGATGCCATAGTATTTCTAGGACATATCACAACTTCTCAATGTGTTAGGTTACAACTCATGGTGCTGGAAGCAGGAACGAGATAATTTTAATAATTGTAATAAAGATCAGATTAAATGATTACACATTTGAAACCACTGCATCTGTAGTGTTTAATTTTGTAAGTAACAACAGTTTTTCTGCAATAGCATCACAGGAAGGAAGGACAGAAACAGGGAATAAGGTCTTTTAAATACTGCTGCTGAAAGTCTAAAATTAGAGGCACTAATACAATACCTTTATTGGTTTCCCACTGAGTTTCAGTTGGCACATCTGGTTTTTGAGCTGCACACCAAAATTTCAACCAATCGGAAGCATTGTATTTGCTATTCAATGTATTTGCTATTCAACATTATATTAAATACTAAATCAAAGAAATCCTTTTGCACTGACAAGGATGCTGTACTAATATCAGCTGTTGTCTCTGGAATAGTTCCACAAGACAGTGGAGTTACTTGGAGGTTATACTCTATTCTATTAGGAGGTCTATTCCTAAGGGCTTGCTCCTGATAATAAACTGTGTTTAACAGGACTTTGCTACCAGAAAATTCTTAGCCACTCATGCACTGTACTTATTACTTTTCCGTTAAACATTATGTCCCCAAAATAACAGCATGGACGTATTATGCCCATACATGAGGGTCTATCTGATAAAGGTGGTTTTAATGTCAGGTAAAAAAAAGCCTGCATCCATGTCAAGAATTCCGCTGATGAGTGAACTCTTTGTTGAATCATTTAATGGAGAAATGCCTTACTAATGTCCTGAGGGAATTGCTGACAGTGTGTAATAATTTCTGGTTCAGTGCAGCAGATTACAAGATATCTTGCACTTTATGGAATTCAGGCAAGCGCTTCTTTTGCACATCTGTGAGCTTCCTGGTACGCTCCTCAAAATTAAAGGGCCTGCAACACACCTTTCTTTAGATGCAATAGGTAGCTGTGGCTGTAAGGTGACTACAGGACTGGGTGACCCTCTGCTTTACTGCTTCTACTCCCAAAAGTTCAGCTTCTCTGATTATCTAGTGTTTGTTAAATTCATCTTTGAAGTGAAATACAGTTATCTGCAGAGTAAGTGGTGGACAGTAAGGTTCATGAGAATGTATGTGTACTTCAGATGAAGCTATTTCACCTTTAGCATTCCTCCCACCGCTACCTATTTTATAGAGCTGCTTCTATTTGTTTAGCTTTATACTGTTCATTACTGCAGTGTCATTTTTACCACATGTGAATACTGGTGTTCAGTAAGAATTTCATCCAGCTTGTGAAGAGCTTGTAAGAACAGAGATTTTCCTATAACCGTAGCCATGCCCCCACCATTCTGGATCCCATTGAGCAGACCTGGTCTTCCTTGCCCTTTTGAGGACTGTTGTTGACACATTTCTGTAGGACTATTCTGTGTGTCATGATGATAGAGCACTGACAAACCCATTATTTAGCAGATTAGCACTTTGGGTTTTAGTTTTCAAGATGAGGAGTTAATCGCCCATGGATATACACATTAATAGCTGATTTTGCCTGGGGATGTTCAGCATAACTCCGGCTGCTTTGCAGTTCCTGAAGTTGGAAGCTGAGGAATTTATGCCACAATGGAGAGAACTCTTTCAGTCGAATAAAAACAGCATGTTGCTTTTAAGGTCTTTAGTTACTGATTACCAGCAAAGTCTCATAAAGCACATTCTTCCTATACCGTGGTCTCTGAAAGGGTAAAATACCTCTTGAAATAGAGGCTTATCTTCCTTGTGCCGCCTGGCTCACAGGAGCTTGGAAGCTGGAATGCAGAAACAAGACTTGTTTCAAAAGTTAACATTCATTATAAAATTAAGAAGGAAAGATTTTGACAAGCTTTCTTTACTCTTAACCTTAGGACGAGTTTTCTTACCTCATTGTTGCCTGCCTTGTAACCTTCTCTAATGAGGTGGTTACAAATTAGAAGGTGGCAGGAAATTGCTTAGCAAGCACTCAGAAATCATGTGATAATATTTGCATGAGTCAGGAACATTTTCAGACTTCTGTGGTACAAAACTTACTCATTCATGCAGAGAAAGGCGAGGTCCAAACTCATAGATTACTTTAATTCATACCCACGCGTTCGTCAATGCATACACGTTGCAGAAGGCAGAGATACGTAAGTGCTTACTTATGAGTTAACTGTTCATGTGGTGCAGTCATTTGTGTGTGTTGGTTCATCACAAATGTGCAGGTAAAAGTCCAGATTCACATCAGTACAGCTGAGAGGAACAACAGAGGTGAGGATGAAAGCCTTAGCTGCCTGCAGCAAGTATTTGTCTTTGCTCTGAGCTCTGCATGCTCATACCCTTTCTTGCACTGCGCCGTGTCCTTTGCCAGAGCTTCTATTATGAAGAGGGATTCTCTGGTTTGTAGAGAACTTCATGGAGTTAGCTGAGCTACAGATTCATCACTAGAGAGCAATATGCAATAGTTCACAGACTCAAGATAGCACTTCTCTGAACTGTCACTTTCCAGATGAGCTGTGGCCAGGCTGCACTTGAGTTCATCCTATGTGACATGGCAGCACAAAAAGAAAGGATACAGGATAGAAGCTGTCCTGCTTGATGCTTATTTGCCAGTTGTTTCCCTTGTTAAGGAGGAGAGCCAGAGATGGATGACTGCCTGGAGACACTGAAAGATGAGGAGGAAGCTTTGTGGGAGAATGTAGAATGCAACCGGCACATGCTGAGCCGTTACATCAATCCAGCCAAGCTGACCCCCTACTTACGGCAGTGCAAAGTCATCGATGAGCAAGATGAGGATGAGGTGCTTAACTCACTTATGCTGCCCTCCAAAATTAACCGAGCAGGTAATTGTTTTGTGAATGGCTACATCTGCGTCCTGATCTGAACAATATTCTTCTGCTAAGTCTGGAGGGAGCCTGTATCCAATTGCAGATTATCAAATGGAAAACCTATGTCTTCTTTACAGGAGATTTAATGTAAAGAGGGGGGATCTGCTGCTGCTATTTTGATAACAATGACTCCTTGCAGTGCCGTGCAGACTGGAGCTCACGGGGTTCATATTCCCATCAAAGCCTTGGCAAATGCGTCAGCGCAGGCAGCAGCCATTCCAAGAGTGAGGTTTCAGCTGTCTTGCCATGCCTCATGATTTGTCACTGAAGGGTCTGCTGTCCCAGCATTCCAGCACTGCCTGGGAAGGGTTGCACTGAGTGGCCAAGTTGCCCACGCTCCTTCAGCATAGCAGTCAGCACAAGCATAAAGAGTATGTGGCATTGCTTTATGAGTTCATATGAACTCAATTAATCAGCCAGAGTTTTCACAGCACATTGCTCTGGCAGAGATGAACCTTAAGCAGATCTAACATCAGGGGTACTGTACTTGCTTATGCTGCTCCTCATGCTGCTGTGTCACCTCTCTGCTCTCTTTCCTTAGGCCGACTGCTCGACATTCTCCACACCAAGGGCCAAAGGGGCTATGTAGTTTTCCTGGAGAGCCTGGAGTTTTATTATCCTGAACTCTACAAACTGGTGACAGGGAAAGAACCTACACGGAGATTTTCCACTATTGTTGGTGAGTAGAATCAATCCCAAAGGAGCCTATTGAATAAGGAATGTCTTGGAGACTGGGTTTAATTTTTCAAGCAAGAAATGGAAACAAAAGCTAATTTTACGGTAGCATTTTGCAGTTTTTCAGTCACCTTCAATACAAAATGTGCTAGCCACAGGTAATGTATAAAGAAAGGAACATCCCAATTGTCTGAATGAATTTGAAGAGATTCAAATTGAATGCTAGGCATTGCAAGAAATCTCAAGAGAAGAACATTGGAGCAGTGGACTGAATTACACTGGTGACCTACAGATGTGCAGCAGATTTGAAGCTTCCAGGTTAATGGTACTGGTACGGATTTGTTTGTCGAGGTTTATGCTATTTCCAAAGGCCTGTTAGCTCAGCTGAAACAAGACAAATGCAAAGGGTTCATATTCTATCCAGACAAGCTGTACGTGTGTATATTGTAATTCTGGTAATAGTGTACTGTGTAATGCTTGTGCTGTTGCCAGTTAGATACACAAACGTGTATTTGTGTATATTCGGTGCCTCTGTACATATTCTGGGACATTTGTTTCTTACTCAGTTCTGCTGATCCTACTTAAAGTTACTTTATTAGACACTGAAAAGCTGTTCAAACATTTTCAGTGGAGGAGGGACACGAAGGCCTTACCCACTTCCTAATGAATGAGATCATTAAACTTCAGCAGCAATTGAAGACAAAAGATGTGCAGCGCTGTGAACTGTTAGCCAAGTCTCGCCAGTTGGAGGATGAGCGCAAGCAGCTCAAACTAAACAAGATAGAGCTGCTGACCTTCCAGGAGAGATACAACAAGATGAAGGAGGAGAGGAACAACTACAATGATGAGCTGGTGAAGGTGAAAGATGAGAACTACAATCTGGCCATGAGATATGCCCAGCTGAGTGACGAGAAGAGCATGGCTGTGATAAGGAGCCGAGACCTCCAGTTAGAGGTGAGAGAAATGCTCTGAGCTGCTTTAATCAGGAGCGGCAGTGGAGGATGCTGGTGGCATCCAGCAAAATGAGACCTTTGCTGACAGCAGCAAGGTGTAGAGCTCTCATGTGCTTTGCTTAACCAGATAATTAGAGGTATAGCTGTACAGAAATGCCAGCTGCAGTGATGTGCATTAATGGCAGATAATTTACTACTTGGAATAGATTAACAAAACATAAGTAAAACCAAAATGTTAAAGACATAATTTTAGCTTTTCAGGCTCAATAATGTCTTGGGGCAGTTACCCAAGTTGGCACTGCAGCTGCTGGTGGTTTATTCAGAAATGCTCACATAGAGCATTGGAACAACTTAAGGCCAGTTAGGAAATACAGAGCAATGCTTCGAGTGCCATAAAATTTATGCTTATGTGTGTGTGTTGCAGATGCAGTGGATTAAACAACTACCCACAGTGGATCTGGACACTGGGGTTTATTTTTGTACCAATAATATCAGCCATTTTGCCCCACTTCATCACAGTCCCCAGACTCACAGAGTCTTCATCACAGAGCTCACTCTCCCAATTCGGTGCTGCCTTCTCTTGGGCTCAACGTCCCTTCCCATAGGGATGTGGCTGCTGGATTGGGATGGTTGGGTTGAAAGCTGTGTCAGTTCATGCTGTGCAGCAGCTCACAGTCACCACCCACAGACATCACAAGCCAAGGTCCCTGGGCATCCCTGTCCTTTATTCTGCGCATCTCTAATCTCCAGGATACTCACCCACTTTCAAATCTTTCCTCCACTCATGATCAACACCTTCTTCCCAGGTCCCCTTCTATCTAAAGTTACTTTCTGGGAGCCCCTCTTTCATATCCAGAACTCAAAGCCCCTGCTTTTCCCACTCCAAATAGTTTATATGCAAAAGCATAGTGTGTGATCAGCCTCCCAAGTGTTAATATGTTTCATATCCCTATTTACTGGAGGATTTAGGATGTGCCACTCTTCTAGTCCAGATGTTATAAAAATTTACAACCAGCCCATACCAGTTGTAGCCAGCTAATAGCAGGCTTCTGCTTGAGTTCAGCAGTTCAGTTATGGACATTCAACACCATGCACACACACCAATTATCTGCTGCTCCCTATCAGTATTCACTTATTAAGCTATTTTTTCCACCTCTGACAGTATGTTTTCACCTGGAAGTGGGAGTGTTTTCAGAGCAGTACATATCAGAGCTATGAATGATTTCTTTCCTCTTTCTCATTTTCACTGCTCTCTGGCTGCTCCAGATTGACCAGCTGAAGCATCGCTTGAACAAGGTGGAAGAGGAATGCAAGCTGGAGAGGAACCAGTCTTTGAAGCTGAAAAATGATATTGAAAACCGACCCAAAAAGGAACAGATTTTGGAGCTGGAGCGGGAAAATCAGATGATGAAGACTAAAATCCAGGAGCTACAGTCCATCATTCAGGTATAAAAGCAGATTGCTATGTTTAAAATTCCAGCCACATCAGCATACCCTTCCTGCTTACCCAATGATTCAGCAGGCTTCAACCACTCCTTGCCTGCAGGCACCTGCGTACTTTCCTTCTGTACTGTCTCATGAACCCTGCATCTGCTCTCCTGCCTTCCTGGCTACCCTTCAGGAGTTAGTGTCTGGAGGAGACAGAGAAGAAGCTGGTGGTGACAGCTCCCATCTAAGGGACAGGGGTTTGAGTATACAACAGGGAAACTGGTGACTATTACAAGAGGAAGTGGCATGGTCTATCCTCACCTCAAACTCAACACATGCTCTTGTTACAGCGCTAAGGAGCATTGGGTGAAACCTCTACCTGCAAAGCTGCAATAAGCAGAAGTGCCAAGTTTGGATAAACAGCAGGTTCTTCTATAGCTCCCAGCTGTCTATAGTACTCCTTGTACATGAGGAGTTCTACTGAAAAAACAAAGTTGTTGTCTCATAAATCAAGCTGTATGTGAGAGATTGGCTCTTTCAAGGTGCAGAGGGCAGCTGTTTAATTGCTGAGCATTCAACTCCCTGTTTTAGCCCTGTTGTGGTTCTTTGTAATGCTCTGTCACTGTGTTAAATAGCCTGACAGTGGCTCTGTGCACCCTGGTTTAGGTTATTGTCATATCTGTGCTAAAATGTCTTAATGAAGCAGAGGGTAATAAAGGTTTCTGTACTCGGGTGGTCACTAGTCACTGGAATGCCTTGTACAACACTGCTGTAACCTGCACAGGGATCTTAACTAACCTTTCTTTGGGCAGATAGGGAAAAAAGATGATATGCAGCAAATTTAGCACAGTGTTACTTGGTGAAGAGCTTAGCCAAATATTGGGAGATATGGAAGAGTGCTCAGCACTTTGCTGGAAAAGGTTTGTGGCATTTTAAAGTAGCACTTAAAAAATTATCAATTTTTTATCAAACAATGCATTTCAGAAATGACTGTAGCCTCAAGCAGTGCCTAACAATTCCTATTTCTAACACAAATCCAATTCAAAGATTGAAAAAGAGCATACTATAGAATGTTCTGGGAGTTCTGGTCCATGTAGAATTTCTTATATTAATTGAAATGCTCTTACAGCGCCTAAAGAAACAGATAAATAATTATGAAATAGTTAAAACCAGGACTGAGGTTGAAGTTATAATGGAAGATGTCCCTGCTTATAGCAGGGGGTTTGGACTAAGTGACCTTTGAAGGTCCCTTCCAACCCATACTATTCTATGATTCTATGTAATTCTCCACAGTGAAAGCACAAATCAGCAAAGGCAGTTTGGTTTAGAAATACTTGAGTGTACTTAGGAATATTGTGTAACCAAAATGTCATTGAAATCCCCAACTTACTGTCAGTATTTTAAAAGCAAATATGTGTATTACTTGCATTTTATGCCTTTTCCATCTTCCATTGATGGTTAATTTTGGAAGGCAATGTCTTTGTTGCAACCTGCTCTGGTAATCTTGTTAATACTAAATCTGAAAGAAAACGTATTTCAGGACACTATAGAAAATGAAGCAGTGGTACGAGCTACTCCAGGCAGTTTAATATTCTCTGAGCACAGCCCTGCAAAGCCTATGCGTGCTCTCAAAATCCCCCTGAATGTTTTCTTAGGCCCTGCTCTTTGGCAAAGGGTGATTTTTGTGCTCAGTGAGGGCTGATTAATAGAGAAGAGATTTGAATGCAGGGCTTGGAGTGAAGAATTGTCACTGCATCCAAAATGGATCAAATTATAGCCAGAACAATAAAACAGTTCCTTCATCAGACTATTCTGACAGCAAGACAACCTTTATTCATCTTTTCTGACAACATTTTAAAACATGAACAAATGTCCATCTCTTCTTCTGCTTTCTCATTGCCATACCATGTACATTTTCTATTCTTCTTGCTTGTTACTGTCTTTGTGACTTTTCCCTCTGTGATCCTGTTTTCTCTTTCCCTGATCTGTCGCTTAAAAACGTATTTCCTCAGGCTGACAAGCGGAGTCTGCCAGATTCAGACAAGGCCATTCTGGATATTCTGGAACATGACCGTAAGGAGGCACTCGAAGATCGACATGAGTTGGTCAACAAGATCTTTAATCTCCAAGAAGAGATTCGTCATGTAGAAGACTTGAGAGACAAGGTGAGAAATGGAAGGATAGAGTGATAGAATATCTCAGGCTAGCTCTCAAAAGACCTCTGAGAGCGATGGAAGTTAACAGTGTGTCATTTCCAGTATCTTGAAGAGAAAGAAGATTTGGAGTTAAAGTGTTCAACACTAGGAAAAGACTGTGAGATGTACAAGCACCGAATGAACACTGTGATGATACAGCTAGAAGAGGTGGAAAAGGAGCGAGACCAGGTATCTAACAGTTAAAGTGGGGAAAAATAGTAGCAAGCCTGCATCTCATGTGTCACTTTGGGGAATTGTGGGTTATTGGACCCAAAATACCATTAAAAAATCAGCAGTTACAAGAAATTGCTACTTGTTGGAATTTGCATTACAGTAATTAACCATAGGATAATACTGAGTTGTTTCCACTGTGTAGCATTTGGCAAGCAGGGCCAACATCTTAACAACAGCTACTGCAAGCTTTATATTATAGTGTCAAGTCATCTGGTTTGCACTCTGGAGCAATTTGCCACCACCCAAGAGGGAGCTGGAAATGAACCACCCTCATCATTGTGATTTTTAATGGTACTACTGTGGCACATCCTGATCCTGACTGCTGTGTTAGGTGGTGAATGGTTACCAGTTCTCAAGTCCCTGTTCCAAACACCTTGCAAACAAAATCAACAGAAGGTATCTGCTGCTTGGGTGGATAAGAGGTTTCTTCTCTCCACTGCAGGCATTCCGCTCACGTGATGAGGCTCAGACACAGTATTCACATTGTCTGATTGAAAAAGATAAATACAGGAAGCAGATTCGAGAGCTGGAGGAGAGAAATGATGAACTCCGAATTGAGGTGGTTCGGAAAGAAGCTTGTATTGTTAACCTGGAGTGCAAGCTCCGGCGGCTCTCCAAGGACAATAACTTTCTCGACCAGGTAGGGGTGAGGCAGACAGACATGAGTTCTTTATTCAAGACTTGGTTTTAAAAGCACTCTGATGGGGAAGGGAGAGGGGACTTCTTCAGTTCCTGCCACGAGTTTCTTAAACAAAATAACCTCCTTCTACTAAACGTCAATGGTGTGAGTTATTCAATACAATGGGGTTCAAGTTGTTTGTGTCATGCATATAGCTTATCAAAGTCTGGAATTCCATAACTTGACTATAAGCGGGAGGGAATGAAATGCGTAAAGACAACTTTTACAGTGGGGTAGAAACTACAAATACTTTTGAGGAATGTGCCCCAGTGAACAGAAATCCCCACAAATGGCAATCTGGATTACTGATTTGGGTCTGGAACATCAGCTCCTGATGCACTGGAGTCAGAGGAAGTTCGATCAGATTACTCTAAAGGGGAGGTCATAAGGAGTTGTATCAAAACCTGGTCTCAAAAGTAAAGTGTTTCCTTCTGATCTTCAGAGTTTACCACGGAATCTACCCATCACCATTATCTCCCAGACCTTTGGGACTCCTAGCCCAAAAGCCAATGGTCAGGAAGCAGATGACTCCTCCACTTCTGAAGAGTCTCCAGAAGACAACAAATTCTTCTTGCCTGATCAAGCTCGACTCAAGAGAAGACTGAATCTAAAGGGAATCCAGGTGTGTCTTAATATAAGGTGTAATGATATAGTGCAGGCACTGTTAGACGTAAGAGACATAATATGTGTTGCTGTCATGCTTCTGAAAGTGTGTTACAAAGATAAGAACAGATCTGTATATGACAGTGAGCTGTCATGTGTTGCCCTGTGGTGATTTGTGTCTTGAGGAGCAGATACAATCAGGCTTCATAGACCATTTTCTGCCCCTTCCCCCCATTTTGTGCATTCTCCTTGCTCCTGCTGCTCATTCACATTCCTGGAGCGTTGTCAATAAATTGATTCTTTGCCTCCTTAACAGTAGAGGAAGAAAAAATGACATAATGCCTGAAGTCCAGCACACAAGTATCTGAAGGTAGATAAAGAAGCGTTGGTGGGAAAGCTCGCATCAGCTGGAAGAAATAATAGAAATGGACACAATCTAGAGCAAAATTAGAGCCTAATTTAAACTTGAATTATAGCAATTTCCTCTCACTTAAGATTAAGGGGGTAGCATGAGTTAGGTCCACCATTTCCCCAACCCGCTGCATTCATACAGCTATTATCTGATACTATATTCATGAACTGTAAAAAACCCACACAGTCTAATATTTGGGGCATTGAGGTTCTCTTTCCGTTCCTCTGCATTTGAATCCTGCCTGCCCTTCATAACTTTCCTGAGCTCTGTTGTTATTACTTATGGCAGTAGAGCTGCATTTTTCACATTGCACACTCCAAAAGGATGCCTGTTATGTTAACAGCTGCCTGAAACCTGTCCCAAGGCACCCACTTCACCTTTTGTCTCTTTGTTCCCTCAGCAGAATGTGGATATTGCAGTGTATTTGGGTGAGGCTTCTAAAGGTAGTTCGGTAACTAACTCTTGTTCACTGCAGCGCAGCATCTAGATACCAAATTGTCCTCTAAATTTCGGGTCCTGTTTAAAGGATGGCAAATACTGTGCAGCAGAACAGTAAAAAATGGGAGTGAAAATATCTGTGGCAAATATTCTGCATTTATGCTTATTTTTATCCTCTTTCTTTTAGATAAATCCAAGAGCTAAATCCCCTGTCAGCATGAACAAAACATCAGAGTTTCAAGGTCAGAAGGAGCACCCATGTCCTTATCCCTTTTCTGTTGCTTTGTCTCATTCACTTAATCTCATTAAGTTGGTTTAACAAACATGCCAACCAGAGAACTTCTTAACTAAGTCCAAGTCAATAAAATAGTTTCTGTCATAGTTAACAATGTTGTTATTTAAAGTAGTCAAGTGTTGTACCTGGATGTCCTCTGTATCCAAAGATACCTCCACAGATGCACAATATTACATCCCATAGACTACCTAAATTTTCTGCTTACTCAATTTTCCATTTAGTTTGCAAAAACTTTAGTCCCCTGTACTAAAAGTCATTATATTATTGTCTTTTTGCTGTCGGGGAAAATCCTTCAAGCTCAAAAGACCCTCATCTAGTCATCATCTATTAATTCCTTTGTCCTTTGGCAAAAGGGAATGACTTTGAAATGTAAAGCATTGCAGAGGTTAGGGGAAGTGGGTGACCCACCCATCAGCCAGCTGCCAAGTTACTAGATCTGTTGCTGTGCTACTCCCAATTCCTCTTATTTATGTAACACTGTTCTCAAACCAAACACTGTCTGAGGCAGCACTTCCTTTATTTGTTATGTGCAGCAGCATGCTCGCTGGTGTACAGAATACAATGGGAAACTGCTGCAAGGTATTGCATGTTAAACAGCACGTTTGGTATCGGGTAATGTGCAACATTAGTATAAATTAGAGGTGCAGAGGAAGGGCAGGAGGCCACAAAGACATTCACACTGTGTTACTTGGGGCTGCTGAGGGATCTCAAGCTTCTCAGTCCCTGTTGTAATTCTTTTGCTGTAAAAAAACCCGGCATAATTCAGTGAGCCAACCTTACTGCTGACTGTCAGATTCAGATGATGAAGTTATACATTTAAAAGTCCTTCTTTAATTTGTCAAATAGTATTCATAGATCTATCTAATAAAAATGTACAGGGTGGAGTTGAAAGAAAAAGTTAGAGAGAGGCTGTGCAGAGTGGGGTGTATTTCTGTTCTTTGTTGGGAAGCTGATGGGGAAATAAAGGCAGCCACAGCTGCAGCGCACCGTGTGCTTGCTGGAGCCTCTGTCCAGTAGTAAAAGTAGGGGGAAACAACATAAGGTGAAATGGAAAGATAACCCATGTGTTGTTGCAGATGTGTGAAAGAGTCTGTATTGAAATTGATCTGAGATCATTTTATCTGTATTTCTCTCTGTTGGTGAGCACAGCAGTCAGAGCTCAGGATGAAGATGGGGCTGATGCCAGCAATGGCCGCACGGACACAAGTTCCTCTGTCTCCATCAGTAACTCCATCAGCAGCTGTGAAGTCAGCAAGATTGTAAGGAGCCTTCAGATGCCCCTTGCCTGTCTATGACCGCCTCTCTTCATGTGGTTCGGTGCTTTCACAACCCAGTATTAGCACTTCACTAGCGTCCCAGCTGTGATCACATTCAAGGCCCTTGTCAGAGGCTCCCTTAATCCTTTTACCAGCATTTTGTTCGAACCATGTTATTAGCCTTTTCCCAAATCCCACAATTGGTTTATGTTTATTTAAAGATATTTCAAAGGTATTTATGACCTCTTGCTGTCTCTCCATGGCATTTCACATTTACTGTTAGAAGGAAGAGATTTTCTTTAAAAGCTGCTTTGAAATTTGTTTAAGAAACTTTTCAGGGTGGTTTTTTTTCTCCAGTTCTCTAATGTTTTTCCTGTCTTTAAGTAACAGTGAGTGAAAAAAGGGGTGCACATCACAGCTGGAAATTTCTGCATACTATAGCCAAATCATTTCTTCCCTGCTTGCTGTATCCCCATAATCTCCCAAGGTAGTTATTCCATTATACGTATGTGAGCACTGACACAGCAGGAGAAGCAGACAGACAGAGTGCTCTTGCAGAGTGTTAATAACAAAGAACAAAACATCTTTTTAGAGGACCATGAAAAATGCTGCCACAGGAAATTAAAATTATACCCAAGAATAGCCAGGAAAAAAAACCTGCAACTTGTAATAAGATTAGCTTGGTTAGGAATATTCTCTGGACTATCTGTTGGATGTTTAGATGACTTATACTACCTTTCCTCTAGTACAATTCAGAGTTTAGTTTCCAGTGTACTAGATTAAAAATTCAATGTATGGAGTTCTATTTTTTTCTTTATCATTCCTACTATTTATATATGTATATATAAATATGCTATAAGTATCCATACATTCAACTTTTCATCGGCTTCCTCCTATATGTCAGCTGTGCAACATAGACCACAGCTCAAGGGTAGAATGAAAATTACTTGATAAATCAGACAGCTGTGTGGTCATAGAAGAAAATACTGTACATATTGCTAGAATACTGGAATATATGAATAGGAATGCTCTTGTATGTACCATTCTGTGCATCTAGAATCAATTTTTCTCACTGTTGTGTGTGCTTCACCATACAGAGTACCACTAGCAAGCTAGCAGACTAATGCTGCTGTAGGTTAGAAATTTTAGCGCTTTTAAGACACATAAGCTTTCTGTTGCTTTCTCTTTCTAAAGCAAACCCTGAGGAATCGCAATGACAGCATCATGTCTACCACTCCTGAGCCTCCAGGAAATGATTCAATAGTCCGACGTGTCAAAGAGGACACCCCTCACTGCAGGTAGGTGGCCATGCTGCTGAAATACACCCAGAACCTGTTGTTTCAAGGAGGAGGTTACAAAGAGCTGTGGAACATAGAATCATAGAATGGTTTGGTTGGAAAGAACCTTAAAGATTATCCAGTTCCAGCCCCCTGCCACAGGCAGGGACACCTTTTAGTAGACCAGGTTGCCTAAGGCTCTGTGCAGCCTGTCCTTGAACATTGCCAGAGATGGGGCATGTCCTTGTGTCTGTCTCTAACTAGAAAGCTGCTATTAGCAGCAGGACTAACTTGCAGAACCTCTCAAGGCTGCAGTCCTTCATCCCTCATTTTGTCCAAAACACTTGAGAGTTCTGATGGTTCATCTGGGGTGAATGACATGGTGATACCACTGCTACACTGAGTTTTTTAATGTACATAATAAGAAACAGTACTGAAATGACAGTCACAAATGCTACTGGAGAATGTGCTCTACTGTGTAGACTGATACAGCTTAACTTTCTGCTTCTCAGACCCATGCTGCCTGTGTCCGTGTCTCTGTCCTTTCTCCTTCACTCAGAGCCCCTCCTTCTACTCTGTAAACTGCGAAAATAGAGCAGGGCTGCTTGAATGTCTGTATGGAATGGGTGGGGAGAAGTGGAGGGAGGAGGTGGGTTTTGTCAGGCCCAGGGCTCTATATTTTATTACAGCAATGAGGAGAGAGACATGCATTGCCCTCTGCTTCACCTCCTGCTGCAGCTTCCACTTTTGGTCATGCCATGGCCCCATGGACTTCCCCTGTGAGGGAAATCAGATCAGCAGGCAAATGGGAAATCAGTGGCAGGAAGGAGAGACCTTGCCTGCCTCACAGTCCTCTACATGGCACAGACCCCTTTCCTGAAAGGTTTAGAGCAATGCGATACTTGGACACACTCTTTTGGTTTCAAGAGCTTCAGGGTTTGTTTTGGAAATATCAGAAGATGCAAATACATTTCCTAAAGCTCCCAAGCAGAAGGAGAAAAGAACAAAGCCCAGGCAAACCAATTTGGAAGAAAGCAGTACATGTGGAGGCTTTAGATCTTTATTAGATCATTTTTTTTGGATTTAATCTTTATTAGAACTTGATTCAGATTTTTAATGCTTTTCAAAACAAATTCATCTCTGGCAGACTGCCACTTTTGCCTCTCCTTCTCTGTATAAAGCTTTGCAAGACAGCTTTTCACTGAGGGCTTCCTCAGCTAGTTCTCCCATATAATTTTCTAGCCTGCTGAGGGAGTTAATACTCATCTCCCATTGCCTTTCCTCTACTGTCCTCCAAGCTCCTTTTTTAAGTGTGTTGTGTTAATACAAGTTGGAGAAAAAGGGGTTGGTTTATTAATGAATGTTTCATATGCTTAACTTGAAAAGCCTTTGGCATGCCTAAACACTGAAATATTTGCAGCCTATAACAGACAGCAGTAAAGGTTACATGGATACTATTCATCTTGTGGGCTTATTTCACTACAGCTTTAACTGTATCCTGTTCTGTATGTTAAGGCATTGGAAGACTGAATATTTTCCTCATATTACACTCTTTGCCACTGGCATATGAAAGAAGGAGCTATCCAAGAGCAGGGTCTGAATGTGGCCTTACTTTGCTGAGCTGATAATCACTAAAGTCAAATATTTCAAGAGTATGCCCTGAAGTTCATTGTGGTTTATAACTTTATATTAACCTGCTGAGGCTTTTTAACTTGTTTGTGAAGATAAACCAAAATAATTGCTATTTGCATGTCACAGTGCAGGTTTCACAGTCCATCTGATCTTAATTTGTGTGGAAAAATTGAGATTGAGATCATAATGTAATGTAGGGAAAGGTATATTATTTCCCTGCTTATACATGGTATAAAAATAGCTGATTCTCCCCAGACTGGCTGCAGAAATTCACCCTTCACCTGAAGCCAACTATGAGAAATATCAGCTCCACAGGAGACCAACAGATCATTCTGAAAGGGAAAAACAAGCTGTTACTTAAAACAGCTTCTCAACCAAAGAATGTGCTTTAATGAAGTCCTAGTGAGGCAAACAGCTCACTCACTTGGCTAGACATCCCCAATACCCCCTTAAGAGAAAAATATTGGTGGATTTTAACTGTTTGTTTTGAAGGTCAACCAATCCAGTTACCCTTTAACAGGAAAGGTGGTGTCAGTGGGAGCTGGACTGGGACCAGGGCTGTGACATAAGAGTTTCTGTATGAAAGCTTGCCATTCTGTTACTGTAGGTATCTGAGTAACCATGCGAGGTACCATTAAGCTGTTATAAAATGCTTCAAGTACTTGAAATCAGGCAGGTAAATTACTCCTTTACTACTGCACATCAGACACTTGCCTTACATTCACTTTGTCCATCAGTAAGCTTCTGGCATTTTTGATCTCTTATGGAAAAGAACACACGCTGCAGTAGATATACAGCAGACATATTGGAACTGTTCATCTCAGTGTTGAAGCAGGTGTGGTGTAAGTCACACATATGAGCCCATCAGTCAGCAGCTTCCTTTTGCCTTCAGCAAAATCTTCATTCCCTCGCTGCTGTTAGCAGTTCTTCCTTCTGGACCTTCTTGTTGCTTCATGTTTCCCATGCGACACATACTGTATCTTCCTGCATCCTCCCTGGGCTCACAAGTAGGTAACTTGCTTGTTTTTTGCAGCTGCACTGTTTTCTGATGCAACACCTCCAACATTCTTCTTTATCCAAGTAAAAGTTTCTCCTTTAGAACTTCATGAAATCTGTTGAAACTGGAAAGTGAACAGCTTTCTCTCTTCCATTATCTCATGCTTTGTTTTAATTCCAGCCTGGTTGAAGAAGACAATGACAGCTTTGGATATGATGCTTTGGAGCTGGATGGTAAGCAAGAAGATATATAAAGTTTGACTGAGGGATCTAGGTGATTAGGTCACCACGTACAGATACTGTCAGATAATTAACTTCTGGTCTAAATAAGATGGGACACACAGTCTGAGACAAAAATCAAGTCATAGAGTTGTAAAAAGAAAACGAAGGATCAGCTGGTGGTAAGAATGAGCAAGTGGTTATTCCTAAAGAACTAAATGGGAGAAGGAATTTCCTCCTACAGCTTTGGCTGGGATCAATCAAACATTAATTTTCCCCTTTTCCATCGTTGTCGCTCTATCTAAGATTCATTTTCATTCTTATTACTCTTTTCAGATGACAGTCATGACAGGCAGTCACATGGAGCTCCTTCAGTGCACTCCTCCTCCTCTTCTCATCAGTCAGAAGGCCTGGATGCCTATGAGCTTGAGCATGTCAACTCCATATTTAGAAAGTTCTCTCTGGAAAGGTATTTGAGATGCCAGTTTTACCTACCTCAGACAAAGACTATGGGGAAAAGCTGCTGTGGTAGATAGAGATCCTCCATATCTATTACTGACTGAAGATGCAATGGCAGGAATATGATGTCACAGGTTATTTGATACAAAAATCTAATGATACTGTACTAAGTAGTCTTTATATTGGCAGCAGTGTAAGTTCTGTTCCTATGTTGGAAGCAGTCAACTTCTTTATATTGGCAGCAGTGTAACATTATTTTGGAGCCATTTCATATCCTCTAAACCAGTGAAGGTCATCCTAAACTTTCAAAATCTTCAAGCCAGACAAAATGTTCAAGACACTTAAAATTATCCTTGTGTTCTTGTCATCTTGCTGCCACAGCATGTACTGTTATACACCTGAGTTACCCAGTCATGTCGGAGCACTTGAAACTGTCCAGATGCCCTTCTCTAGAACTTATGCAGTAATGAGAGGGATTTCTTTTAGAGTCCTTAGATCCTAGTGCTTGGTAACACTCAATGTTTATTAATGTCTCTCATTTATCATATATACATTTAACTGGAGTGGAAGCTAAACCTCAGATAACTGACTGTTACTTCCTGTCATGAACACAGACCTTTTCGTCCCTCTGTCACATCAGTTGGCTGCATTAGAAACTCGTGCCATACTGTCCAGCGTGTAACACTGAATGGAGACAACCTCAATTCGGAAATCACTCTGGTTGGGGGCAATCATAAAGGGAGCTTTATTAGCTCTGTTAAGACAGGATCACTTGCAGAGAAAGCAGGCCTTCGGGAAGGACACCAAATCCTACTGGTGAGCATAAAGTAATCAACACTATTAGATGTCTGTCCACCTACATACATACACACTCAGACTGTACTTTATTTCTTCTTTCATCTTATATTAATGACTAAGCATAAGACTCATGCAGAAGAAAATCTCCTATTGACTGAGAACACATGGGATAATAGTATTTACAGTCATCTGTACATACACTTTTGCAATTTACAGTAGCTCTGCATGGAAGAGATTAGAGCAACTGATGCTTTCTTTAATGCTGTATTGTATAGCACAGCCCCTTTGAAAACACATAAGCAGGTGTTTCTGCTAAGTTGCTCTTTGCTTAGTTTTCTCTCCATTGCCAATGTTCCCAAACCATTTTCCTATTAAAATGCTTCCATGGGGAAAAAAACCCTACATCTTATATGTCTGCACAGTTTATTACTGGGCAGCCTGGGACTGTCAAATCTCTATCCTGATAGCAAAGTATCATAAAGAGATTACGATGCTTAAAAAAAGATGGTATAATTGACTCAGAGATTGAACCTGCACTGGAGAGTAATATTTCTTTCATATCTAGTTGGAGGGCTGCATTAAAGGGGAAAATCAGAGTGTTCCCTTGGATACTTGCACAAAGGAAGAAGTTCACTGGACAATTCAGAGGTGCAGTGGTCCAGTAACACTCCAGTATAAATCAAATCATGAAGGTAAGACCAAAAGTATTTCTCATCTCCAATAGTCCCAGGTCTATTACACTAACTTGTCTGGATGAGAATGACAGAATCAGAATGTCCTTTGTATTGGTACAAATCTGAAGCATGCCCACTGGTGTTAATTATAGCTACTCTGTGTAGCTGCTCCAGCTTTTAGCTTTGTGACTGAGAACAAAAAAAAGCCCATATGCTTGTCACTACAGGACTCAAGAATTTCCATGGCAGGCCAATAATGACCTGACTCACAAAATACACTCAAGCTTATTTTTATATACATTTTTCTGTAATACAATGTGGTGAGCTGAATGAACTTCATCCTGCTGAAGTCAGTTTAGCATTTACCTGGTAAAGTTGCCCTGTTTATTGCCTTTATGCCTTTATCTTTAGCAGCTGGAGTTCATGTGTGCTGAATAGAATTTGATTTTAGTGTTCATGGCCTGTAATGATATTTTCAGGTTATGGATCAAAAATTACATTCCCAAATCCATTTTTTACTGGTGTATATAAATTTGCAGGGTTTTTTATTAGTATTTTAATGCTGGTTAGAGAATTTCAGCTCCATAGATCACACAGGAAGTGATGTCTGATTTTCTTTGACGGTTTCAAAGCTGGGAAACACTACTGCATTTTTGAGCACCAGTCAACTGCACATACAGTATGTTATTGATTATGGGAGTGCCAATTACAGCTAATAATAATATAGGGAATAGCTTGTCGTTAAACTTGGTGGCAGAGCTCAAGCTGTTCTTACAGGATGGAGCTATAGCTGCGTCTGCATCTTTGATGAGAAGTTCTCTGTTCACAGGTCGTGTAAAAGACTGAAAATGGAGTTACCTAAAAGAAATATAATGAGAAATATAATGAGAAAATTCTCATAGATTCTGACACCAGCAGCACAAGCTGTTTCTGAATCAATGCCCCATTGGTGTCTTTAAGGTGCAGGTCCATAACCTTGTGGTAACTACTGTAACAAGTACTCTGGAAGTATAAACCCTCTCTCAGGGGAGCCTCAGAAGTTTGTGCTGTGTGTTTCTCCACGAGGACGCCCAGGAATGCAGCAGTACTGAGGTTTGACCGGTAGTGATGCTGCTTCACTCCTTCCTTCTCTGCTGCAGGTTACAGGAAACTGCTGTCGGAGCTGGAAGAAGGGCTGATCACATCGGGGGACTCATTTCATATCCGCTTGAACCTGAACATCTCCAGCCAGCTGGACTGCTGTTCCCTGTCAGTGAAATGTGATGAGATTGTTCATATTCTTGACACCATGTACCAAGGGAGGTGTGAGTGGCTGTGTGCCAGAGTTGATCTGTTCACCGACAGAGACCTGGAGATGGGGACCATTCCCAGCTACAGCAGGTCAGTGTAATGCTGAGTGACCATGGCTGAGAGCAGTGGTTCTGTATTAATAACAGCTGTAAGAAAATAGGTATATGTCTTAATTTTTTGAGATAAGGCCTGGTGATGTTAAACTGTAATAAGCGCTATAAAGCTTTAGACAGGAGACTCCAGATGTTACCTGAAAGAATAATGTGGGTTTCTCAAAAAGTATCATAGGAAAATATGCCATGGAGAGTCTTTAATCCTTAACTGTACTGCAGTTCTACTCATTACTTTGTTCCTGTGTTACTGTGTGGTTCAGTCAGTCCTCACTGCTATTTCTATTTAATCTTTTCTGTAGGCACAGACCCATTGCAATCCAGCAATCTTCTGAATGGTTTCAAAGATATCTTGATCTGTGTGATTCCATCCTGTCTTTCAGAGCCCAACAACTTCTTTTGGTGAAGCTGCAGCGGTTGATGCACAGGGGAAGCAGAGATGAGACAGAAAGCTCACATAATACCCTTTGGGCACTCCGGGTAAGTAGCTACAAACAAGGTCTTTTAACACCTGATACTCTACTGCTACTTGTTGTTCATTATGTTAATTTTACATGAAGTCCTGATTCCACGCTTTGTAGGTTTTGATTGTGTCAGCCAATGAGCAACTTATGTTTGCTCTAAACAGTATTATCCATGGCAAAGCACCTAGTGCTGGCACACTATTAACCCTTCCAGCTATGAGGGAATATGCTTTAAAAGTTTAATATCTATTCTGTGTTATAGTTAATCCTTCTCATTCTTCTCTGCCTGTAAGCCTCTAATGCATCTTCATATTCATGTGAGGAAGAAGCTGTATCCTTGAAGTCAATAATCAAAATCATTTCTTTCCTGCTGCAAGCATCTAATCCACAGAGCTATCATTGTCCCATATTAGATAGACCTGTCTCTTCCAACCTACATGCTATGGAAAGAAGTGGGATTATCAGGTCTTCACACACAACAGCCCTGCTGATTTCTCCTTTTCCCTCAGTGAAAGTAAATTGAGTTTTCTTTCTTTAGACCCAAGAATTCCATCTTTACATAATTAAAAAGTGACTCCCTGGTGTATTAGTTACCATAAATTACTTTGAGAGCTCAGGAGACAAACATTTGCAGATACCGTAGCCCGTGTGTGTGTTTGATTTCAGTCAAGGTTAAGTGTCATGTGTTCCTTCTGTGCTCTAGTCCCCATGGATCAAAGGGATGAAGATCACTGGCAGAGATGCTAGTTAAAGCAGAAGCTTTGCATGCTATTTCTTGGTGCAGAAACTACCTTTTTCTTCACCTGTGGAGAGCAGTCTTTGTGAAGAAACAAATGTGGAAGAATAGTAACAGAAATGGTGTTACTCAGTATATAGGTCATGCTATGTCTACAGTTTGCTTAGAACATTGTATTTCGGATAGGTATCAATTTAACACTATCCCTTTATTGGAAATATTAAATGTTCTGTTTCTTGAATGAGATTAATAAAAAAAGAGAGGGAAAGAAAAATTCCTGTGTTATTTTTCACTAGAATACATTGCAGCCAGAGGAGCCTGCACCACAGAGTGACCCAAAAACCAGCCCTCGCCTCTCCAGAGCAAGCTTTCTTCTGGGCCAAATATTACAGGTAATAAAGGTCAAATCCTCAATGCAATGTCTGAAATAGTGGATTTGGTCAGCAGATCACAGAAGCAAAGAATTATAGAATGATTTGGGTTGGCAAGGACCTTAAGATCATCCAGTTCCAACCCCTCTGCATTGGCAGGGATGCTTCACCCTAGACCATGTTGCCCAAGGCTCTGTCCAACCTGGCCTTGAACACTGCCAGAGAAGGGGCATTTACCACTTCTTTGGGCAACCCGTTCCAGTGCCTCACCACCCTCACAGTAAAGAACTTCTTCCTTATATCTAACCTGAACTCCCTCTGTTTAAGTTTGAACCCATCCATCACCCCTTGTTCTGTTACTACAGCCCCTAATGAAGAGTCTCTCTCCAGCACCCTCGTAAGCCCCTTCAAATACTGGAAGCTGCTATGAGATCTCCACACAGCTTCTCCAGGCTGAATAGCCCTATTTTCTCAGCCTGTCTTCATATGGGAGGTGATCCAGCTCCTGATAATCCTTGTGGCTTCCTCTGGACTTGCTCCACCAGCTCCATGTCCTTCTTATGTTAAGGACACTAGAACTGCGCACAGTGCTCCAAGTGAGGTCTCACGAGAGCAGAGGGGCAGGATCACCTTCTTTGACTTGCTGGTCATGCTTCTTTTGATACAGCCCAGTATACGGATGGTTTGTGGGCTGCGAGCACACGCTGCCAGCTCATGTTCAGTTTCTTCTTCAGATTTCTCATGTTCAGATATTTCTCATGTTCATGTTCAGGTTCTCATGTCCAGATATTCTCAGGCAATCCTGATTTCCCCAGGAACCCCACCTCAGCTATAGAAGTTGTATCCAGATTTATTCCTATCAAAAAGAGATTTAATATATGAAAAAGATTACTTGATTGTGCCTTCTAACTGCTCTTGTGATGTTGGGTGTTCAACTGCATGCCTTCCATTACTGATTTAGCTGGATGAATCAAATGTGTCTGCCATCAGAGGCAGAAATGTGTTTTGCTTGAACCACAAGGAAAAATACATTGAGCTAGACCAAATCCTCAAGACTCTGTGAGATAAGGTTCCATCAGAAAATAGTCCTTTAATTGTAAGTCAGTGACTCTGAGCATGACAGAGACTGTGGGTGAAAGATAAAAGTCTTGTGAAGGAAGATGGTTGTGAAAGTTAGCAAATATAGGAGGAGGAATTTATATGTGGATAGATATATCCAAATATGGATGAGAAATGAAAGTATGCACCCTATTTCTCAGTGTGAATGTGTGCCATTGGGGAGGTTTTAGGTCTCTCTGGTACAGCAAAGAAGAGGCAGAGTTTTGGGTATAACCTGTGATAGATCTGTGCAAATACTCAGACTGGATATGTTACTCCGCTTTGGATACATCAGTGCTTGTACTGGTGGTAGCAGGGAGTTCTGTGAGTTAAAAAACATGCTGCTTAAGAGCACAGAACAAAATAAGAAATCCCAAAGGGGATTAACAAAGGCTCTGAATCAGATCTATGATATTTAAAGAGCCTTACAATTCAGTCAACAGATCCATGGGAGTCTTGGCTTCAACAGATGTAGATAATTCAGACCTCATAGATAAAAAGTGTGGGCTGATGAATCCATGGGAGAATAAATAATGTAAGAAATGAGGTTCAAATCTCTTTGTTCACCTTTTCAGTTTGTCAGTAGGTCTGAAAACAAATACAAGCGTATGAATAGCAATGAGCGAGTCCGTATCGTCACTGGCTGGCCCTCTGGTCTGGCACGGACCTCATCTGAAGCAAAGAAGGTGTTGCCTGAGAAACTGGAAGGTATGGATATAAAATAGTAATAGCTTTTACACACATAGCACTGATGAAAAGGCTGGTGTAACAGCATGGCTATGAGAAACATCATAGATCTTTCCTATTATTGGCATCTTTGGCCTACTCTGTGCAAAGATTCAACAGCATTTGTGACCAAAACTGATTTTGCTACAAGTGATTGGAGCATTAAACCTTCATGAGCAAGTTTAGGACACTGAAACTCCCTGTTTGGCTGGCAGTTCTTCTTCGTGCTTTCTTGTTCTTTGTCCAAAAGCATTAAACTCAAATAAGTCAACTTAATAAGCAGAAAGATTCTCTAAGCAAGTTAAACTGTGAAATAATCTCTTGAAAGAAAAAGGTACTTGAATTATTTAGTATTAGGTGGGGCATCATACTACTGTATATACAGTAAAGACAACCCTAACAAAAGAGAAAGGAGGGTCAGTATGACTAAGCATGTCATTTCTGGTTCATGTGTTTCTCCTTTTTCTTCAAATATTGATGGAGAGGAAACCAGAGGATAAATGTCTTGCTCTTTATTCAGATTTAGATTCCGTAAATGAAATCAATAAGAGGCTCAGCCTGATCCCTTATAGCTTGGTGAGACCAATCCACTGTGAGCGCAGGCGCCCTGTACTTTTCACCCCCACCATGCTTGCTAAGACATTGGTGCAGAAGCTTCTCAACTCCGGAGGTGCCCTGGAATTCAACATATGCAAGCCAGGTAATGGGATAAAAGAGGACCACAACTGTTAACCCTCAGTGTTGGAAATACGAACATATCTATGCGCACACACGTAGGGGCACGCACATGTGATAGCTGCTTGAGGGATTTCAAGTCACATCAGGGCGATGTGTACCTGTAAATTCTACTTTTTGAGAATAGCTGAGATATTTGAATGTTTCAGAGACAGCCAGTGCACATGGTTTAGGAGATTCTGTGTCTGTGAATATTATCCATGTGTATGCTGTGTGGTTGCTAGGATGCCCCTCAGAGACTGAAATGCTGTGAGTGCTCTTTCTGTTTGCATACAGTTTGCATACTGCATAACTAGGCGTTGTGAAATTCTGATTAATTTGTTTCTCATATTTTCCATTATGAGGAATATCTTCCCTAGAGCGACTTTACAATTCTATCTCATTCAAGGCTGTGAAGATTGCACATTTGATCTACTCAAGAAAACTGTTTTTCTTCCATGCTAAGTATTTACCATTAAAGCAATATGCAGTCCAGTGATTGCTGTAGGGCAGGATTGTATACAATGCAGCATTAAACATAGCTGACGTTTTGTTTTTACACTAATACTGAATGCCCACCGCATAGTATTGCAGTCTTGCAGTTACCCAGACAAACTGAAAAGTTAAGTACTATAATAAATATCCCCTGTCTTGCAACATAAAACAAAAGCTTTGATGTAGAGCTGCAATTCACAAGGGGGCCAGTACCACACACTGCAGCCTAAGCCAAATCTTCTTGTAACTTTAAACACAAATGTTGGAACACTGAATCCTTGGGTTTGGAGCCTATACCGAAGAGACCTTCTTTTTTTAGCACTTCTCAGCATCGTCCAGCCCTGAAATGTTCCTATATAACATTAGGCATGGGAATTGTATTTACTGTTTTAATTTAATACCTTCATAGTGGTGTAGTAATTGCCCAAGGACTTGCTGGTGCAGGATATAGCTGGGATGCTCAGCTGTGATCAGATTAGGCTTTAATTGAATTCAATGGAAGAAATGAGGCAGCTGTTAAGACAATTCATTGCTGCTCTTTCCCTGAACCATTCTTACATCCTGTGTGAAACACTATAGGATAGTTTTCTAGGTGGTGTGTGTTATCTTGATTTTGTCCCCATCTCTTTCCAGATATTGTAACAAAGGAAGAGTTTTTAAGGAAGCAAAGAACGGAGACTATCATCTTCAGCAGAGAAAAGAATCTGAACACGTATGAATGTATTGTACCTGCCAATATTGAGGCTGTCACTGCCAAGGTGCTTAGAGTACTCTGTATCCCCTCTGTAGGCTGTCTGTGACGCTCTCTGTAATGTATGTTTTCTTCTTGAATAAGGAACTGACCAATTCATGCTGCATGTTCTCTCTCTTGCCCACCTTCAATTTCAGATTTGTATTTATCCCCCCGAAATGGCTTTTATTTGTGCTCTTGCTTTTCCTCTTCTTTTTCATCCTCAGCCACATCCTTTTATATTCTTGCTCATTCCCTGTGATGACCCACATTGATGCAGCAAAATATCCTTTCATTTTGTTTGCTTCATCCCTTATTCATTTCCTTTTCATATCATAAGTATATATGAATATGTGAAAGAATAAGAGATACAAGGGCCGGGACAAAAGAAAGGATAGCCTGAGACACAGACACAAGGCTGTACAGTACAAAGATAACAATGTCAAAGACAGAGATCTTATATGAAGTAGAGTGCATTTGATGCACAGCATGGAAAAAGGAGAATTAAAGTGATGTTTTTTTCTCTCACAACTAGTTGCGGTAGATGTTCTCTGTGAATAAAGGGCAAGTATGTGTGTTTGTATATCTATGCAAAACTGGTATTTGATCATACTCTTCATCTCTAGATCAATCCATTTCTATTTTAAACCTTTTCAGAAAGCTATTAAGCTCAGCCGTTATTTGACTGACTAGTTTTAAACCTGTAGGAGGACTTTGGACGTTAAATGTATATTTGATTAAAAGGTTTTAAATCAGTACAGTGGTAAATGAAGAGCTTTTCAGCTGACCCCATAAGGTATGGATACCTTTATCTCGAGATTCCACAGCAATGAATGTTCCTTTGTGACTGTGTGTTATGACTTTGTTTTTAGAACAAACATTGTCTTCTGGAAGCCGGAATAAGCTGCACAAAGGATTTAATCAAAGCCAAGATATATCCTATTGTTCTTTTTATCAGAGTCTCAGAGAAAAACATCAAGAGGTTCAGGTAACATATCAAACCTTTTGCATATTTGATATTCTGTCTTTTTCAGTGCTTAATTCTCGAGTCCAATAATGTTCTTACTGAGAGAAGTAAAGAACCTCTTCTCTCTTCATCTGGTGCTTTTGTGTGCACTATTTTGTCCCTTGACTCCTCCCTGAAATCTTACAAACTGAGAAAGTAGGAATTCCCCAGATCAAGCACTCTTTCAGTGCCACTGATAGTAATGAACACTGTGGGAGGATAAGACTGAAGAATATGTGATTTTCTCCATGCTCAGCACTCCCACAGCATTTCTCAAGGTAATGCTAGCTGGAAGAGGAAAGGTCATAAACACTTGCACTCTCCCTACATTCACTCCTTATAAATTGCTTCCCCATAGCAAATATTTCTCCTTGGGGTCAGAGTGGAGGTAAGGGGATGATAGACCTGGAGTAAGTGTATTTTCCACTGCTTTTATTGCTTGTATTGTCAATAGGAAATAAATTCTTGATGGGACAGGTGGGACTACAGGATTAACTTAAAATGTAAGACATTTATTTTTGGTCTGTTCATTTGATACAGGAAACTATTGCCAAAGCCAGAGACTGAAGATGAGTTTTTACGTATGTGCCGTCTTAAGGAGAAAGAACTGGAAGCTCTGCCATGTCTTTATGCCTCTGTAGAGGCCGATGCATGGAGCAGCATTGAAGATCTCATCCGAACAATAAAAGACAGGATTGGAGAAGAGCAGCGCAAAACCATTTGGATAGATGAAGATCAGCTATAAAAGCCAATAAGTCAAATAGGAGCTTATTGGTGACAAAAGGACATATCCAGGCGGAGCAGGGGCTCACAGAATTCTCTGTTTAGGTGCCTAGTGCTCACTCCTGTTTCACGCCTGCTGGCTGGGGACTTCCTGCTGGTGGAATACATCTATGGAGCAGAACTGGAGCTGTGCTGAATAGCTAATGTCTTAAATGCTGGGGATCTAGGATGTGGATCAAACCACAGGCCCACCACAGCTTCTGACTCACCAGCATTTCTTAAGGAACAGCAGCTGTTTAACATGTGAGAAGGCCAAAGATCTTGAGAGGGAGGTTGGGGTAATTTATTATGTTAAAACCATGGATCTCATTTGGCTCATTGAAAACTTCTGATGAGATCAGATAAGTGGAATCTAAGAGGAATAAAATAAAACATGGGGATTGGGCTAAAGGATATGGAATTGAGATGTGCCACACACACACCCCCTGAGGTGAGATTCTGAACATACCCAAAGAAGATGAAGGCTGGTTGGTAGCAATGGCAACACTACCACTGGTGGCCGCAGCAGCTCTGTAGCCCCATGTCTCCATAATCGCTTTAATCAGAAGAGAATAAAACACCTATTATTCCTGGCATTAATTAAAATGACAGTTCTCCCTTCCTTTTTAAACCCTGGTTTTATTTAACACTTTTGCAGGTTTCCTTTGCAGTTCTGGCACTTGCAGGAAAACAGACTCCACTGTCCCAGTGGCACATCAGATCTTCCCAGATCTGTGAATAATTCTTTCATTTGATTCCTGCCTCTGCATTGTACTCATTTGTACATCTCTCATTTTTAAACATCTTTTTACTTGGGGAAAATACCACAGTGCCTTCTTGAGACAACAGGTTTCTCTGTTTCACCACTAAAATCTATGTATCTCTACAACATCATCTCCTGCCAGCATGCCTGCTCTCAACAGGAGGGACTGTTCTGAGAAGAAGCAAAGAAGAATTTCATAAGCCAGTAATTGCTGTGAGCCACTCAGTCCTTGACCTCTCTGCCATGATTGACAGCAAGGAGACCAGCAAGCATCACACTGTGCTGTGGCCAAGTAGGATAATATTTTCAGAAGTGTGGATGTGACTTAGAAGACCACATTCCATTTTCAAAAGCTCTAAACTCCTCAGAGAGTTGAAGTTCCACTGATAATGAGCAGGTCTTAGACTCCTAAATCTCTTCAGTCTTTCAAATTTTTTCCTCTGTGCATTAGACTCCGTATTGAGACTGCCAAATTGATTCACTAAAACTGACCGGATAATAATGACTTGCACAATTGCTGATCTGAAATGCAATAAAAATTGACCTACAGATGAAGAGTTGTACTTTCCATTACCCCTTAGATCCTTCATTCCTTACCATGCCCCTCCCTTTTAAGATGCATTTAAAAACAAATTTATCTTTGCTTCTGTGTTCATCCCCAGTCCCCCATCTTGGTGCTGCAGGTTGGAATAGAGCAGCTGGCAATAAAAACACAAAACAGCATCCAAGCAAAACATCTGGCCTGGTTGCCTTCACTAGATTAACTGCTGATTAAATGTTTTGTTTGCAGTGAGCTTCTCATGTTGTGGATGTCTCTCAGGTAGGCTGGGTCAGTTCCTGCTGGCCTGTGTGATTGTGCTTTTCTGCTCTTTCATGCACATCATTTTTTAACTAATGGTATCTTCTAGAAGTCATTTATGTCACTTTACATCTAATTTCTGCTGCTGTGTTTCTCAAATTATTAATGTTTGAAAGACTGTTCATAGCTAGCATTTCTCAGAGAGTATCTCTTTACCTGCCCAATGCCATCTGTTTGGACTGTGTGAGCAGGGGACACCACTATTTGCAATCTCTTTGCAAAGTGCAGGCTGCATACACAATTTGCAACTCCTTCCAGGGCAAAGAATAACAACCAGTTGGGGTATATATAGAACAAATTGGATGATTTGTCAGAGCTCCTGCGTAGCTCAAACAGAAATAAGAAATTATCTGCTGGAAAAGCTAAGCCTTCTAGGAGCATTTTGCATTTATTCCTCTTGTCCTGATAATGCAACCTTGTGTAACAGCTGCCTGTGGTTTGTTGCTGCCCCTCTTGTGTTCATTCCTGAGTCCATGGTTGAGCATGGGCAGGTCTATAAGAACAATTTTTATCTGCTTCAGCAAAAAGTTCAGCCAGTTCAGCATCGGGTCCCTTCAGGAGCAACCAGCTGACTGCTCACCACACAGAACTCATAGGTATCCATGTCCCACTGGCTGTGCCATTGGGATCAGGAACATCTGGTGGAATGGCTGGAACAGGTGGCTCATGCGGCAGAGGGATATCTCAGTCTGCCATGGTTGCTTCTGCAGTGATCTTCTCTCACCATAGCTTTATTTCTGAGCCCTCTTTACACAGACATCAGCTGTGGGTGTGATTTATCTCACTTAACTTTAGACATAGGAAAGGTATGTGCCAAAGTCTAAAGGAGGTTCCCTTTACAGTGAATGGAGATAACACCTCTAAAGAGCTATTTGTCTGACTTAGGTAGATGGCTATCTAAGGATGAGATGAATTGCCTTCTGAACTGGCTGTTGTTTGGGTTTTTAAATGACTTTAGAAAGAAACTAGAGAATTAGCCTGGCCTTTAGCATTTAGCTTTTAGATCTGTAATTTAGGACAGCTAAACCACCTTAAGGGAGAAGTGGAATAAGAGACTGAGCGAGAGGATAAGAAAAGTTCTAATTATTTCTGTGAAACAAGAGAAGAATGAATACATGGAACACACTTTTCTTCTTGGTATCTGTGTACATGTCCCATAAATTCTCAGCTCTGCAGAAACTATAAGGCATTGTGGTTGTCTACTCGTGATGCAAAGCAATGAGACTAGTAAGTGAGGTTCATTGATAGAGCTGTATGCTGTAGTCTGCTTTATCCTCATCTCTCTAACTCAGTGGAGGACTGAAAAACTATATTCCCCCTTAACTTCTGGATGTGAGCTCAAAGAGCAAATCTGTAGCTGCGAGTATGAATTGCAGGACTGCAGCAAAGCAAGAGGCCCTTGTCATTTACACTACCCAAGGAGGTGCTTCTGATCTAGATCCAAATGCTGTCCATCTAAACTGGAAGAAATTCACCTTTGCATTTTTGAAATATATTCAAATCTACAGGCTTGAAAAGAGGCCATGATTTTCCCCAAATGTCAGAGAGTTGGAATCAGTGTGGATTGTAAGTCCTGGAATGGCAGATTTGCAGTGCAAACTTGGAACTTGGGCTGTAGATCGTTGCAGTATTTTTCATTCTGCTAAGTCTCACTGTGAGGTATTGCTTTAGGTACCAACCACTTCCCTCCTCACATACACATCCAATATGTACAAACCTGGGCTCCTCATCACATACAGAAATGTCTACATGGGCATAGCCAGCCTCAGCATTGATTGTATGGTTGAAAAACTGGAAGCAATGATTAAGAAAACAAAGTGGCATTTGGGAAGGTTGTAAATGTTTGTGGTAAACAAACTCAAGCCAGAGCAGACTCAGCCTGCTCTCATCAAAGCGTAGAGGTGTGATAAGTTTTATGTTGGATTGTTGTTTGGGTGGTTTTGTGTTGCTGGACAGCACTTGTAAGATTTATAGACTCATGGAATCATAGAATAGTTTTATGATTAATAGAATAGAATAGTTTATGATTAATAATGACTTCCAGATACCACTGAAATTCAGATTAATTCTCTAACTCAGTCTAATAAAGAGGAAAATTCCATCTGCAGACCCAAGTTTGAACTGGATACCATCCTTGGACACCAGAGCAAGCAGCCTGACACATACAGCTGGGTTTCGGTCCTGGATCTCTACCTCAGGTAAGCAACACTTATCAATCAACCCATGTTAAAATCAGATCACTCAAGGGTTTCAGTTGAAGTCTGGGAACATTTCTCAGCAATTTGTATTTTAAGTTCGAAAGGAGTTAACAGAAAGTCCAAATCCTTGCCCTGTATTTGCTATGCTACTTCTTAAAAAGGTGTAAAGCATCGGCTAATAACCATGTTTCAGACTGTATTATTGGGAAACTACTACTTCTCTCCTTCAAGAACTCACAAGAGCCTGCTGAAAAAATTTCGGCTGTAGATAGTACTTTGGAAAATGTAATTGAAAAATTGGCCACTAGAAAATGCAATTGGAAAAATTTTCAATGGAATATTTTTAAGTTAGAAACTGTGTTTTCATTTCAATCAATTGCCTACGGAAACGTTTCCATTCTAACACTTCATTTTTAATGCATTTAAAGTGTTTCAATAATACTGAAGCAGTCCTTTTCAATACTTCACATAATTACAATGTTTCACCTCAACCCAGTTTTTTCTTGTTTTAATTTTTTTATTGTTACAATTGAAATATTTCTCTAAAGTCTTCATTTAAACATTTGATTTAATTTCAACACTTCTTGAAGAAAATCTAGGATTTGATGTTTATGTACTACAAAATAACAGAAGTAATGGCTCACAGCTATCAGAGGTGGTATAATGCCTATGATCATAGGGAAAGAAATCAAACTGAATCTTGCTTTGCATTGTGTTTAACTCCACTGCTAAAATATGTCTTGTGTAAGTCAGTATCATGCAGTTCAGCACCTTGGGGAATCGTTGCAGGTAAAAATTTTGTGCAAACTTTATTATCCAGAATTCGATATTGGTTTGAATGAGAATTCTGGCTGGAGGCTAAGCTGTCAATCGGTCGGTCTGCAGCACTGACAGCTCTGGCAGCACAATTTGCAAAGGAGTCGGAACACGCACAAAGGAGAATTTTGCCTATGAACTTTAAGTGGAGATAGTTGCCAGAGCTGGAAAACTGCCTGTAAACCTGATAGAGGTTTCTGTATTCTTTTATGCCAAGCTATTTTCATGGCCTAAGGTTTGAAAAGTGAAGCAAAGATGAAGTCAGGGAGTCACGAGTCGGGGAGACCAACCTCAGCTCTGAGGGGTTCAGACTCTGTGAACCTAGGAGCTGCCACGTGTTACAACACTGCACAGGCACATCAGGCTGCGATGTGTAAGCAGCATGTAACTTGTTATTATGCTGTCCCCTGGAGATCGCAAAAGACACAGGGTTTGGGACTTTCAGGACAGCAATGTTCTAGGATATTGCAGTTATTTGAACTGAATTCTCCGAGTCATTCAGCATTAATCAGCTTATACTGTGAAGCCAATCAAATGCATTCCTCTTGGGGCAGTTTCTATCTCTCTTGCTCTTGTCCGGTTCTGAGAACTGAATAGTGCAGCACTATTTTGTGCTATACCGTTAAAAGGCACACAAGATTTCAACCAAGAGATTGTGATTCCTTTCTTGTAAGTCGCTGTTTTCCCCATTTTTCCTGCTTGCTCAGTTTCCAGAACTCTTGTTTGCTCTCCACTCTGTATAATACATGGGCTGATGAGGGTTTGTAGCCCTGAGATTGTTGACCAGAGCACTACTCTGTGCAGATCTAGTACTTTGAAAGATTAAGGAAAGTGTGTAGATTGAAACTGTAATTCCAGAAAAACCTTGTGCTTTACCAGACTTGTCCATAGAATAAAAAGGAGGCTCTCCATGTATCAATGCAAATGTGCCTTTTGACCTCGGAGACCAAATCCCAGTGTGATTTTTGGTTCAAACACAGTGAATAGGGTTCTTTTGCTCTTATAGCTTGGATGGGAGCACAGGTATTGCCTGGGACATCCCTCCTGGCACAGCAGGAGTTACACCGACACTATCCTGCCCACACAGTGCCTGGAAGAACTGGGGTAACCATTGTGTCTGACACTTTCCTGAGCAGAAAACCTATTTCAGCCAACGCAGCACTGAAAGGCTATGACACAGAATTTCCTCCTGTGTCTTTCAGGTACTGCAGAATTCTGCCATGCTCCCAGAAATCACACTTGGTATTTCTGTGAATCTCTCTAGCCCTTAGGGATGATCCTGGACCCAAACACTGAAAAATTAACAGAAGGCCTCCCATCTCTGCACTTTTCATCTGTAGAACTGATGCTTCTTTATGAAGGTATTCTTAATGTCTTTGTACAGCACAAGCAAGTGGACAGAGCTGATGTGGCTTGTCCACACGGGTCAGCAGCATGGTCCAGCCTCCCAGGCTGTGCTGTTTCTCACACTGCTCTGAACAAGAATATATTGCAAGTCTGGCAGCTGTATCAAGGATTTGAGTGGTGGCTGCCTTAAGTGGTGAGATTTCTAGTTTGATTTGAAAAGCCTACCACTAAGCCAAGTTAGAACAACAGGAAACTCATCCACCCTCCCTTCCCCACCCCCTTTTTTCTGTTCCTCTGCTGCAGAAACTTTCTGATGTTCAGATCAGAGGCTCTCCGGGGTTAAATGCACCATTAGTCACCGGAAAAAAGGGGGAAAAAAAGACCCTTTTAAAGCAGATGGTGGGTGATAGAGAACCTGTCTGAGAGTAAATATCTCCAACAGCATGTCTGCTTCATCAGATATTAGCATCAAAAGCTGTCTGACAATTTAGCAACAAACAGCAGTATTGATTTTCTTCCAAACTGCAGATACACACAGACAAAGATGGAGAGGTGGCTCTTTCATAGGTTCCCCATCATGCCTGGGCATTAACGAGACAGGACTGCCAGACAGTAAAGTACCTGCAACACCCAATCCCGTCCTGTGGTACCAGCAGCCTGTGTTAGCGGTTATTAGGGATACATGAGATAGTTTAGATCCAGGCTTGTCAGGAGTGTGTGCAGAATGGAGTGTTACCATCCCAGGGATGAAGGATTGGGACTGGGGCCAGAGCCAGGCTGTTTCCACCAGGAAAAAATGGGAAGTAGTATAAAGTCATGGAGCTGGGATAGAGTGCGGAAAAGTCCTGGGGTGCAGCTTTTCATTGCTGTTTTCAACTAATAGGTGAATTAATTGATGCAAAGGATCTGAACAGTAGTAACTCCACTCTACCTGTCCCTTGCTCAGACACTGCAGCCATCCTGACTTTGCAGGGTACTGGCAAAGCCATTTTAGCACCTTGCCAACCTGGGAAAATTCCACCTGAGAACTAAGGCTGTTTTCTCCTTTATTCACTGTCCCATTAACTTCTTTCTTATAGGTTAGTAAAGCCTCCTTATGGTCAGCAATCAGATCTTGGAACCATTTATTGATGACAAGTGTTTGGTATATCCAGTCCTTTGCAGA